>CALYLW010001727.1:0-238485 GCA_944989445.1 Ampullaceana balthica | reverse complement strand
ACTGATGTTGTGGCCCTGAGAAATTTCTTCTGTCCTTCATGTTCCAGTTTTTTCATTTCAAAATACTCCGTGGGCTTATCTTTTAATCCAGGGAGCTTGGCGTCCAAGTGGTGAAGAAGTTTTGAAGGTTTCATCGCGTCATTAGAAAGCCGGTCACCGCAAACTATGCAGAGCTGTGTTAGTATGTTGGAGTCAACTGTCTCAATAAATCCATATTTCAAGTAGGACCCATGGTATCGTCTGTTACGAGTTTGATGCTTTTTGGGTGTTAAGGTCTCTTCCTCCCTCTCTTCACTGGGCCTTTTTCTTTTACCAAGAAAACTTGTTAACGATGCCTGTTTCGAACTCATTTTTCTATTTATTGGGTTTAATATGAGCGTTCAAGTGACCGATCTGTAACCCGGAACATAAAGCAGCATAAAGGTCGAATAGTAAATGTGAAAATATACTATTACACTTTTATAACATATTAAATCTTCATAAACATTTTCTATTAACCGTATCAGTATAATCACATGTCACAAATAGCTGTTTATTGGTAGTCATTCATGTTGTTTATAAAAATTGTTTTTCTTAACATGTGAATTTATTGACGCTATCTCTCTAAGCATTTCTTTAAAATGTAAAGCATAAAAATGAATTAAATAATTTAAACTTACTTTATAGCTGTTTTTGAAACAATTAACACTCTTGGAATAATAGCGATAACGTCACCAGCAGACACTTTTGAATCACGTCGTTGATGAGATAGCAATGAAATTTAGGAACATAAAAACGAAATAGAAAAAAAAGCGGAAATAGAATTAGTAAAGAAGATCAGCTTGCCAAACATGGGTGACCCATCAAAATCGCGCACAACAAAAGAGCGCCTACATAAAAGCGCCGTGATAAGAACGCCGACATCAGAGCGCACGCATAGATCGCAAAGATTGAGTGTAGGCGGTTGTCTGCTCTGCGCTGTGTCATTGATGTTCATTGGAAGTGGTGCCGCCAATACGGGTAACAAGCTTTTCCATCTTGTGTATGGAAAGACGCACAATCCCTAGAGAAATACACCACAGTAAAAAAAATGTAAATAACTTAATGTTCCTTTGGTCGCGGACCACCAGGCACATCTCTGCGGACCTCTAGTGGTCCGAGGACCCCAGGTTGGGGACCACTGTTTTAAATGAAACACCCAAGAAAAGGATGTAACATTAATTTTTTCTTGTTATTTACTGCCTGTAAGATTCGCATTGGGTTGAAAAATGTTTTAACTAATATTTCTCAAAGTCATAGGCGCAACAACGACTTGGCATCGGGGCAGTTGCTTCAATAATAATTTATTCTGGATAATTTAGTATTTTCCCTATTTCACAAGGGCGCCAAAAATGTATTAGCTAAGGGCGCGGAAAACCCAGTTACGCTTGTGCTCAAAGTCTCCCAACTTTCAAAAGAAAACATTTCATGGCATCAAGTCATCATGTTTCTAAACATTTCATCGCATCAAGTCATCATGTTTCTAAACATTTCATCCCATCAAGTCATCATGTTTCTAACAATTGTTTGAAAAAAAATATATGTCGGATTTAAAGCTTAAATAACTTCTAAGTGCTCCTGCATAGGTCATTGTCAAGTCAACAATGGCTGACAGGAACATTATAAAAATGTGTCTTGGTTGTATCCGGGATTATTTAAAATGTATATCTGCCAAAACACATAGCGACCACTCATCGTCTGACCTTCTGATTTCCGCGTGGAAGAGACAGGGCTCCTGAACTTATGAAGGCGGGATTGACATCCCCCCCCCCAAAAAAAAATAAAAAAAAATAAATAAAAATATATATATAAAATATTTATTTTTAGTTTCTGAATAAAGAGGACGAAACAGGTTGCTTTAATTATCATTTTTGACGAGTATTCACTACGCCATTTTGAAATCTAGATCAATAAAAAATGAATAAATAAATCATTTTCTGATTTTTATATCCGCTAAGCGATGAATGACAATTACCGGTAAATGTCCGTCTAAAGATTACCGCCTGCTTGCGTCTCTTTGTTTTCAGTCTTAACGTAAGTCACCCTCAAGAGACGTGTGTACCAACAAATAGTACAGGCTTTAATACTTCTCGAGAAACGTGTATTTATGTTGCTATTTATAAAATCTTCAGATCAACATAAATTGAAGATCGTTCTAAATGAAAGTAATTTATAAGCCGTTCAGCCCATTCGGCACCTGACTCCATCTTTAGCCCATAAGTTTATCATTTTCAATGCTTTGAACGCTGCTTTGCAAAAGAATTTTTATTGTTCTTATTAGATACTGCAATGGAATAAGCACCAGATTGAAATACTTAAATAAAGAAATCTTACAGAGTGTACACGGCCGTATCAGTGACGGTAGTCCTTAAAGCATGAGTACGGTGATCTAGTGGCATGCGCGATCGGCTAGTGTACCGATGGTCAAGGGTTCGAATCTCCACGAAGGGAAAGATTTGTTCCTGGGGCCAATTGTGTACCTGAGTCCACCCAGCTCCTCAGGGAAAAAGGGCGGCGTGAAATAGCGTCATAGCTTCATAGCCGTGGCCTGTGAACGCTGCGTCACTTGCCAACAGACCGGCATGGTATGCAGACGCAATGATCTCCTGTATAGAAGGTAGCGTCTGTAATAGATCAGACATAAATTTGTACGAAAAATAGATGTGTTCCCCCTACTACGACCCACAGTGGATATAAGGAAATTAATTCAACAGAGTATTTTAGTTTCACCAATCAAATTTTTTATTCCAAGTTAGTTCTAGGTCCGTCAATTCAGTGTTAGAAACATTTTGTTACTTTATCGGGGCAAAATTAGAAAACAATTGAATTGTTCCTCGGCCTCTAAAGTACATGATATAAATTTCAAAACTCGACTAGATTTTAACTAGAATCTTGATGGATGCATGTACCAAGTTTCGTTAAGTACTATCAATCCGAGGTCAAAAATATGCCAATATATATTTTTAAAAACTATCTCTCTGTATACGACGATTTCATTTCGGCCCCCTCCCATCCCCCCACCCCCCCGGTGGTAATTTGTTTAAACGGTGCGATGAAATTTCTCCTACACATTCAGCTTACAGTTTGCTATAAGCGTAACAATGAAACATTTAGTTATCTGATTTTGAGAACATTAAAAGTAAGGTATAGAAGGCTATGAATCTAAAACAAAAAACAATTTCTTAGGGTAACAAACAAAGGAAAACAAAACGCGTCGCATACATCCAGCTCGACAGGTTTGTTGACTTTAAAGACTAGTTTGAACATCATTCTAAGCCTGTATCATAATTAAAATTAGATTTTTAAATTGCAAGGTGAAGGCAGTCGTGTTGTATGTTTCAGTCTTGTTGTATGTTTCAGTCTTGTATGTTTCTGTCTTGTTGTATGTTTCAGTCGTGCTGTATGTTTCAGTCTTGTTGTATGTTTCAGTCGTGTTGTATGTTTCAGTCGTGTTGTATGTTTCAGTCTTGTTGTATGTTTCAGTCTTGTTGTATGTTTCAGTCTTGTTGTATGTTTCAGTCTTGTTGTATGTTTCAGTCGTGTTGTATGTTTCAGTCGTGTTGTATGTTTCAGTCTTGTTGTATGTTTCAGTCTTGTTGTATGTTTCAGTCTTGTTGTATGTTTCAGTCTTGTTGTATGTTTCAGTCGTGCTGTATGTTTCAGTCGTGTTGTATGTTTCAGTCGTGTTGTATGTTTCAGTCTTGTTGTATGTTTCAGTCGTGTTGTATGTTTCAGTCGTGTTGTATGTTTCAGTCTTGTTGTATGTTTCAGTCTTGTTGTATGTTTCAGTCTTGTTGTATGTTTCAGTCTTGTGTGTTTCAGTCGTGTTGCATGTTTCAGTCTTGTTGTATGTTTCAGTCGTGTTGTATGTTTCAGTCGTGTTGTATGTTTCAGTCTTGTTGTATGTTTCAGTCTTGTTGTATGTTTCAGTCTTGTTGTATGTTTCAGTCTTGTTGTATGTTTCAGTCTTGTTGTATGTTTCAGTCTTGTTGTATGTTTCAGTCTTGTTGTATGTTTCAGTCTTGTTGTATGTTTCAGTCATGTTGTATGTTTCAGTTCTGGTGTATGTTTCAGTCTTGTTGTATGTTTCAGTCTAGTTGTATGTTTCAGTCGTGTTGTATGTTTCAGTCTTGTTGTATGTTTCAGTCTTGTTGTATGTTTCAGTCGTGTTTTATGTTTCAGTTCTGATGTATGTTTCTGTCTTGTTGTATGTTTCAGTCGTGTTGAATGTGTCAGCCTTGTTGTATGTTTCAGTCTTGTATGTTTCAGTCTTGTTGTATGTTTCAGTCTTGTTGTATGTTTCAGTCTTTTTGTATGTTTCAGTCTTGTTGTATGTTTCAGTCTTGTTGTATGATTCAGAAACATGGAGATTAACAGAAACTACTATTAATACCTGGATACACATACCAGATGATGAAACAACATTTTAAAATAATTAAAAGGATTTACCTAGGTCCTAGTATATTACTACAAATGTTTTATTATATAATATTAAAGATGTTAGACTCGGAGATTTTTTGAATTTTTTGGGGTTCAATTTTGCATTCAGTGTTGCAATAAAAACAACTTCCGTAAACAGTAATAGTTATAAGGGTTAACAATTTGAGTCATTAACTATATTAACTCACTTTTTAAATCCTTTATATTAACTCGTGGTGTCTGCGGCGGACCGACCTTGCTTGCTTGTCGCCAAAACTTTTGATCAATTTTTAACCCACTTGCTCGCAAGATAGCGAGCTGAAATTTTGCAGGCAGTTTCGTACCGATGATAAAAACAATGTATCAAAATTTCAGATCGATCGCATGTACCGTAATTAAATTATTGATTTTTTAGATTATTTATTTATTCCTATGTATCATGCTATTTTTTTAGATAGAGCGTCGCGGTGCGTATTATATTGAACAACCTTTCTGTCGCGCAATAAGGTGCGTATTTTATTGACAGCTCTTTTTATAAACATATTCCTGATCGGTGCGCATTATATTAAACATGTTTTACGACACAACTGCAATTTTGTATTTCTGGATGTTCTGGCGCTGCGTATGATAATGAACATTCTTTTAATTACTTCTCGTACATAAAGGATTTATAGTCAAAAACTTGGTTTTTTACGGGTTTTTTCTTATTTCATATATTTACAAGTATATTTTCCACATTTATTTTCAACAAAATTTCTATTTATTGGAAAGTTAAAAAAAAACATCGTGTTTTCATAAGTGATTAACACATATTTAAAACTGGCTCAGGATAGGGATGCCTGGAGGACCGTCGTAGGTGGCCTATGCCCTTGGATGTATCGTAGACGTCGACTATGCCCTTCCTGGACGAGAAGGCTCTGTCTCAACAAGCTTCCTAATATGCGGATCCTTCACTTGTTACCAAGGTTCATACACTCTTTACATTACACAGAAATAACACAAGTCCACTTACCGGAAAACTCATTTACTGTCGTTTATCACCTGCACGCTATACACCGGTGCTTCTCAAAGAGGAGGTCCGCGGTCCGGTGCCGGTCCGTGGGCCATCAGCCTCCGGTCCGCAGAAAGGAAAGAAAAATCTAATTATAATCCTCCATGCAACCAATAACACGAATACTATAAAATATGTCACTTTTTTTTACACAAGCAGATAAAATGAAACAAATTATTTAAAATAAATTAGATTAGATTTAATAAAAATAGTTCTACGTTTATTTCAATACGTAATCATAATCGCAAATCATGGGGGATGAAGGAGATGCCACTAATTTTTGATGATTAGTTTATTTCAGTCTAATCTAAAAAAAAAGTTAGAAATAAACACTGACGGATCAGAATTATAGATATGTTCCTCAAACTCAAACAATAGGAATAGATGTTCACTACTGTATGTTGTAAAATGTAAAATTTAAATGATAAACTAGTATATTTTCTTTCAAAACGTACACAATAATAAGAAAAACCCGTAAAAAAACCAAGTTTTTTACTATAAATCCTTTATGTACGAGAAGTAATTAAAAGAATGTTCATTATAATACGCAGCGCCAGACCATCCAGAAATACAAAATTGCAGTTGTGTCGTAAAACATGTTTAATATAATGCGCACCGATCAGGAATATGTTTATAAAAAGAGCTGTCAATAAAATACGCACCTTATTGCGCGACAGAAAGGTTGTTCAATATAATACGCACCGCGACGCTCTATCTCAAAAAATAGCATGATACATAGGAATAAATAAAATAATCTAAAAAATCAATAATTTAATTACGGTACATGCGATCGATCTGAAATTTTGATACATTGTTTTTATCATCGGTACGAAACTGCCTGCAAAATTTCAGCTCGCTATCTTGCGAGCAAGTGGGTTAAAAATCGATCAAAAGTTTTGGCGACAAGCAAGCAAGGTCGGTCGGTCGGTCGGCCGCAGACACCACGAGTTAATATAAAGGATTTAATAAGAAAAACCCGTAAAAAACCAAGTTTTTGACTATAAATCCTTTATGTACGAGAAGTAATTAAAAGAATGTTCATTATAATACGCAGCGCCAGAACATCCAGAAATACAAAATTGCAGTTGTGTCGTAAAACATGTTTAATATAATGCACACCGATCAGGAATGTGTTTATAAAAAGAGCTGTCAATAAAATACGCACCTTATTGCGCGACAGAAAGGTTGTTCAATATAATACGCACCGCGACGCTCTATCTCAAAAATAGCATGATACATAGGAATAAATAAAATAATCTAAAAAATCAATAATTTAATTACGGTACATGCGATCGATCTGAAATTTTGATACATTGTTTTTATTATCGGTATGAAACTGCCTGCAAAATTTTAGCTCGCTATCTTGCGAGCAAGTGGGTTAAAAATCGATCAAAAGTTTTGGCGACAAGGTCGGTCGGTCGGTCGGTCGGTCGGCCGCAGACACCACGAGTTAATATAAAGGATTTAATAAATAAAATAATCTAAAAAATCCATTATTTAATTACGGTACATGCGATCGATCAGAAATTTTGATACATTGTTTTTATCATTGGTACGAAACTGCCTGCAAAATTTCAGCTCGCTATCTTGCGAGCAAGTGGGTTAAAAATCGATCAAAAGTTTTGGCGACAACGTCGGTCGGTCGGTCGGTCGGCCGCAGACACCACGAGTTAATATAAAGGATTTAAAAATAGAGATCATGAAGTTGATGTTTTATACTGAAAAGATTTAGTATACCGAATTTAAAGATGGAAATAAAGGACCAATGGATATTTTTTATAAAGAGATGAAATGCATATTTAGCATCAAACAAAGTCGGACTATTTTCACAATTAGATGGTGGAGACACAAATAAAATCAAAGCTTCTTCAGAGAAACGAGTTCTTGCTAGCTTTACTCGAAAAAATTGACGTTATGGCTTGTTGTATCAAAGCGTAGCACATAGAACAGCTGAAATTGGCTAATATTTTTCCCTGTAGCGCGATGAATTCACAGACATTGCTAATTTGGCCATTCTAATGGTATATGTGGGAAATCAATGTAGGGATGACTTGAATGAAGAGCATTTCTATTGTACATAATTACCAACTAATACAACTAGTTCTGAAATATTCAACGGCAGTTGACGATTATTTTGTTTACGAATGTAAGATAGAATTTAAAAAAATTGTGTTTGCGTGTGTAAGAAATGGCATTGCAGCCATGATGCCTGGGCGGATTTCTGGAGTTGTTGTCAAGATTAAGGAAGTAGCACCAGAATGCAAGTTTACCCAGTGTCTTGTTCACTGTGAAATATTAACCACCAAGCAAATGTCAACACGAACAGTTTTTACTGCATTCTGATGTGCATTTATTGGCCTGGGGAATTGTACTGTCAAGAATTGTGGTGTTGCCAAGAGAGCTTGACCCATTTCTCCAGTTAAAAAAACCGGGATTAGTTTCAACTATTTTGAAATGTGAATTGGACAGCCAAGTTGGCTTATGTGGCTGATATCTTTGCCATTTTAAATCAGCTCAATATCTTCATGCAAGTAATGATGGCTTCGTTGCTTACAGTGGCAGAAAAGAGAGCTAGAAGCATGGAAGAGTTGAGTATCAGCATATTGTTTTGATACGTTTCACAATGTGGCAAAAATTGTCGATAAAGATGAAGAGTTTGTTGCTCCATTTCTACAAAAAGTCATTATTGAGTTCTTTACAAAATGTATCGACCATTTAGAGCTCGACTTTCGGAAAGTTACTTGATGGATACGCAATCCATTTATTGTATGCATCGAAGGTTGATTTGTCTGTAACTTTAAAAGATAAAATGCTGGAGTTAACTACGGATGAGGGATTTAAAATGAATTTCGGAACTGTGTCCTGTCTGGCATTTTTTGGATTCACGTTTAAGTGCAGAAAATACAGAACTTTCCGAAATTGCTCTCAATTCTCTTCTTCCATTTCCTTCATCATGACTATGTGAAACTGGGTTTTCTACAATAAGACAAAGTACAGGAAAGTATCGATGTGCGTTCTCCATTGCGTGTAGCATTGTCCTCAATCGAGCCACGACCTGATAAACTTTCAAAAATAAGCAGGCCGGCTATCTGCAGCAGGATCTTATAACCCAGTGAAGCTAAACGTTGCGCATAAACTACCACATTTAATGGGGTACAGCGCTATATAAATTATCAATTTATTATTACTTTATTATTTTTTAAATAAATTGCCATGACATTTTTCATTATATTCTTTTAAATTCTCGTTTATTGAAACTTCGGCCTAAGTCAGAATACAAATTTATTATAACACTATCAACTTAAAAACAATTTTAATACGAAATGAGACGATCTTAAATGAACAATAAAAATCAATAAAGGCTTAAGATTATTCCCTTCATAATTATTCGATGACATGTCTCATAGCACGTGCCGAACTCACGCCAAATTTTTCAGGGCTGTACGCCATGTAGGGGCTCTTTTACTTACCAAATCAGTACATGGAAAATAGTGCACCGGTCCCTGGTGCAAATGAAAACATTCCTGCCGGTCCGCCAAACTAAAAACGTTTGAGAAGCACTGATCTACACAATACCAGCAGAGACACTCTCTAACTCCTTACACACGTTCTTACACTAACACACTCTTGTTTTTGTTTTGATCACTTCCACACGGACTAATCCAAACACGGCTTCCACACGCCCCACCGCGACTGGTTCACAACAAGGTCATGACGGAAAATTGGTCATCCGTGACAGGCTCAACAACAACATATATTTAAAGTTCTCAACTCAAGATTTTTGGCAAACCATTTACTTGTCAAAAATAAATAATTTATGAAAAAATATATACACTGTAAGCTTTAATATATTTTTTACAGTTTAAAAGTAAGTTACGTTATTAAAAAATTAATGAGAAATTTCAAATTTTGTTATAATTTTACTGTGTGTGGCTTGAGAAGTAATAAAAAAAACCCGTAAAAAACCAAGTTTTTGACTATAAATCCTTTATATAGGAGACATAACCAAAAGAATGTTCATTATAAAACGCAGCACACGACAAGCCAAAAATCCAAAATTTTAGTTATGTCTCGTAAAACATGTTTAATATAATGCGCACCGATCGGGAATATATTTTTAAAAAGTATTGTCAATAAAATACGCACCTTATTGCGCGACAGGAAAGGTTGTTAAATATGATACGCACCACGACACTCTAGCACAAAAATTAACATGTTACATAGAGATACATAAAGATAATTTAAAAATTCAATAATTTAATTACAGTACATGCGATCGATCTGAAATTTTGATACATCATTTTATCATCGGCACGAGTCTGTCTGCAATATTTCAGCTCGTTAACTTACGAGTAAGTGGGTTAAAAATCGATCCAAAGTTTTTTCGGCACCGCCTCAAACAAGCAAGCAAGCAGACACCACAAAGTTAATGTAAAGGACTAGACGCCCCGCGGCGTAGCATACGCCGCAGACTTGCTCAAGGAGAGTTCTTTTACCCCTTTAATGCACTTTTTTAGGGCGCCTATGGCGCCGACCTTCTTCAAAAGCCCAACTAACTTGTCGTTGTTTGATCAATACGAAATATTAAACTTTCTGAAATGCACACACATTATTTTATAATAGGGGTTGTAGGGCGCCTATGGCGCCCCTTTTGTTTTTTGATGTTATAATTAACCATCATCAAATCCTCATTTTACATTGTTCCATTTTTACAAAATTAAAATATCAGCGAAAACAATGACGTCTCATAATGTTTATTTTACAGCGCATATTTAATTTGCACACCTTTTGATACATTGATGCAGTAATTATGTGCGCTGCTTTCTAAAATTAGTATCTGTTGAACATACTTGCAGCTTGGTATCTCGCAGGGTCCGACCACGAAGAGAATTATATATATAGATTTAAAAATAAGACACAAATTATCAACTTTAAATAGTGTGCAACACGATCATGTTGTAAATAGACTAAAAACCTACGATATTAAGATTAGTGAAACAATTATTGAATATTTTTATTTCAATTGTATGGCTGTTTTAAAAAAAAAGTATTTTTAAAACATGATGTTTATTAGTAAACAAGAAGAGATTTAATATATGTTAATTTTAAAAAAATTATATTTAAAACAATATTTATTTGGAAATACTTCTTATAATGTCAACAAGAATTTGCTGTAATAGCACATTATATTATTCTGTTTAAGGTTTTTAAATACAATAAAAAAATTCTAAAAATGTAATCTTTTAGTATTTATAGATGTCAAAGATGCCCAGAATTATTTACAAACGTATAATGTTAAAAATGCTTAGCAGAGGCTTCTCACCGAGAAACTAATGGAATACTTAAAGTATGCTTTGACATTTAATAACATTTTATGTTGAGTATCTTCTAAATATCGAATGAGAGATAAAATATTTGATGATCGAAGCGAATATGAATCGATACTGGGAAGAAAAACAGTTGAGAAGAAAGTTGTCTTCCTCCTAACATGAGATTACTGTAGAAATTATTTTGAGTTTTTGACAGTTATATCGAATTTAGACAACATACATGATTTTTGAGCACCAGCGAATAATCTGGAATTTGAAATTTTTCCTTCAAATTAAGTTATTCAAAATATCTTACATGTCATTGTCAAGCAGGTGGTCAGACACTTCGATTCCGGACGATTCGACCCTGGAAGGTTCGACCCTGCCAGTTCGACCACAGGATGTTTCGTTCCCAGGACGTTTCGACCCCTTCGTATCTACACCGTGGATTTTTTTTTAATACACTTTTTAAAATTCATTATTTTTCAAATTAATTTTTGGTAATTTCAGCTGTCCATATAAAAATATTCAAACATGCAACAATAAATCTTAGAAAAAATAAATTGGTATTTAAAAACAATGTTTCATCAAATTTATTTTTAAGTTATGGTTTACATTGATTTTTAAAATCGCTTTGATGTTTGCAAAGTCTATTCAAAATTAAAATTTTAAAATATTTTTTAAAAATTCTATTAGTGATAATACATTTTAATTACATTTGAACTATTGTAGTTTGTAAGCTCGTACCAAATGTACAATAAGTTTTACTATCAATGTTCATTGTGAAATAAATATTTGTTTTCGTTTTTTCGGAGTTTTCAAATATATCAAATTGATAAAACGAAGAATTGATCAGAAATAAATCTTTATTTTTACAAATGTGAACAGAGCTTAGGAGACAAAGCCAAATGTTGTTTCTGTAGCCCATGTTACAGAAAGTTGCGTCGGTAACACATGCGCACAACATCAGCAGCGAAACTATTTTGCTTCAACATAACTAAACAAATATCAAGTCAGGAGGAATGGGATTCTTCTTTTACATATAATGATTAATACATTTTCCTGTCAAAATCAGCACATTATATACTCATAAGGTAGAATTTTATTTTTAAAAACATGTTTCCGCTTGGATATTGTATTCGCGGCCAACTGTGTCAAAGACCAAAATGTTTATTGAAGTTCAAGTTTTTCCCCGAGACACATATATAATTTTCAAAGGCTCTAAGATTGCAACTAGTTTAAACTCAATTTTTTTTTGAAAAACGATATGGGTTGACATTGTAGCAGGCTTTTAACTAATAAACATATATATGCTAAACAGTGCCGTAGATGCCCTAAAAAAATTGGGCACCGCAGCACAACCTAATCTCATTATGTGGTATCAATCTCATGGTATCATTTTTAGATATCTTTTTTGTAGCTCGTTTTGATTATAATTTTTTAAAATTTGGTGCAATATTCTAAGCTACATCATACTCTAAACCAAAAACAAAAAGAGAAAACTTTTTAAAAGGTTTTTTTAATTTCCACGTCTTTTCAAATGGACTAAAAGTCAGAATATATTGTTTATTCTGTCATTATGACATGATAAAAAAGTGTGTTCATGAAGTTTTTGAGAAACTATTAGCATGTGCCACAAGAAGACATGACAGTTATTTGACCAATCATTAGCAATGGCCAAATCTAAAGATAAAATTACTATGATAAAAGTAGGCAACTTGTAAAAAAATAAATGTTAATAAATTATAAATGAGAATATATTTTTCCATATATTTCGAAGGAATAAAAATTAATGGCGTCATGTTGACTATGTTTTAATTATGTTGCACAGTATGAAACAGTATTGACTTTAAATCTTCACTAGCTCTTAGCGCCCCCCCCCCAGTAAAATATTGGTAAGAAACAAATCACACAAATTTGGTGGCAGAAATGCGAGAAATTAAGATCTACTCTTTAAATTACTTGACTTACATAACAGTTATGAGAGTGTAATAATTTTTTATAAATTTAATTTGTGTTTCCTCGTCCTACAGTGACGTAGTAAAGTAGGTGGAGATATCCCCGGGTGCCACGGTACAAAGGGGGGGGGGAATTGAGCCTTACCACGCGATATTGAAATAAGAACAAGGGTACGATTTTAGTTAAACAAAACGGGGGTGGGGGTAAAATGTATTGTTTGTATCCAGGTGCAAAATATCCTTGCTACTACTATGCCATTCTTTTACTCACCAACGCATATTTTTTACGCTTCTACTTGGATACTTGGAGGTAAATTTGGTTTGAGGACTCGTCTATACTACAATCTTTCTTAAGATAAATTCTAATGTTGATAGTAAGGATTTGACTTACATTTTGGCCTATAGAATTAGTTTAAGCCAGTTTAAAAAAAAATCACTGCGAAAAAGTAACTGAGAGTTTTCCATAGTTTTCACCTTTAACATCTTGCTACAGACATGAATCTATCTATATAATTCTCTTCGTGGTCGGACCCTGCGAGGCAACAAGAAGCTGCATGTGCAACAGATACTAATTTTAGAAAGCAGCGCACCAAATTAATGCACCAATGCATCAAAAGGTGTGCATATTAAATATGCACTGTAAAAAAAAATGACGTCATTGTTTTCGCTGATACTTTAATTTTGTAAAAAGGGAACAATGTAAAAAGATGATTTGATGATGTTTAATTATAACATCAAAAAACTAAGGGGGCGCCATAGGCACCCTACAACCCCTATTATAAACTACTTTGTGTACATTTCAGAAAGTTTAATATTTCGTATTGATCAAACAAGGACAAATTAGTTGGGCTTTTGAAAAAGGTCGGCGCCGTAGTCGCCCTAAAAAAGTGCATTAAAGGGGTAAAAGAACTCTCCATAAGCAAGTCTGCGGCGTATGCTACGCCACGGGGCGTCTAGTTTAGTTTATTTTCATCCTTTTTATTTGATAGATTTATTTTTCATTTAAGCTTCCCTGATATCGGATTCACTAGAAAGATGCATTCTATTATTTTTTAACTTGTTTCACTTAAAATAATTAATTAACATCAACATTTAAAAAAAAATTACTTATTGATTTTGTTGTATCATTGCCATTAACAATAAACAAATACATTAAATCATAATTCAGAACAAAATTTTAAAATTTACAATAATTGTATTAATACGGAATGTTTTTTAAAATAATCGAAATAAGCAAAGATAATTTTAAAATTAGCATTATTGGGGAAATGAAAATGTGCTTGATACAGGTAAGATTCAAAACACATAAAACTTGACATCATTTTTTTTCAACATGTTTCTTTCAAAAAATGGTTGAGGCTTTTTTATAGGAGTATATGGACATACGGAGACGGTAATTATCCCACTGTCAATGAGATGTTATCGACTAATTTTAATTGCTATGAAACAGAAACCGAAAATCAAAAATCGTATAAGCTTCCAGTGTGTTTGTATCAATTTTAGCTGTTTTTTAAAAAAAAATACATGTGGAGATTTTTTTATGTTAACTTTATTTATTCCTTTTATTTTTATTTTTTTTAATTATTGATTTCATTTTTATTTTATTTTTTGTTTGGGGAGACTGTAACTGACACAGCTTTCGTCTTATCGCTATTTTAAAATGTAGAAAACACTATTTTAGTTTTATATGGTGGTCCAGAGTCCGCCATTGAAAAAGTCAGTCATTGATGAAAGTAAATAAATATATTTTAAAATCCTTTATATTAACTCGTGATGTCTGTTTGTTTGAGCCCTTTGCTTGCTTGTTTGCTTGTCGCCAAAACTTTGGATCGTATTGTAACCCACTTCCTCGTAAGCTAGCGAGCAGAAATGTTGCAGGCATTTTCGTGCGATGATAAAAAGATGCATCAACATTTCAGATCGATCGCATGTCACTGTAATTAAAGTATTTAATTTTTAGATTATTTTATTTATTCCTATGTATCATGTTAAATTTTGGAGATAGAGTGTCGCGGTGCGTATTATATTGAACGACCTTTCCTGTCGCGCACATAAGCGCGTATTTTATTGATAACACTTTTTATAAACATATTCCTGATCGGTGCGCATTATATTAAACACGTTTTACGAGACATAACTACAATTTTGTATTTTTGGATGGTCGTGCGCTGCGCATTATAATGAACATTCTTTTAGTTACGATCTCGTACATAAAGGATTTATAGTCAAAAACTTGGTTTTTTTAACGGTTTCTTTTAAATTAAATCGATTAACTTTCTTTAACAAAAACTGAAAAAAATGTATGATAATGTTGATGATGATGGCCCTCCTCTAAAGGGCTATGCTAGTCCAGCTTGCTTTTTGTTTTCTGATTTTCAACAAATTCTCAAATAAAGTATTCATATTTTTCTTGCATTTGTGTCACTTTCTTTCAAATCATTTTGAAAAACTACTCCATAATTTTTGTGCAGCTGTTTCGAAGGAGGGAACGCCAAGGGACTTCTTCCTGTGTCCATCCTCTCTGGGAACATCCATAAGCGACTGAAAGAGGAAACGCAGCTCCTTTATTGATACATGTTAGAGATACATTATATTTTAATTGAGTTAAAATAGGCATCAGAATCCTGAGTATACATAATAAAATTTACAAACAATAGTTCGAAATTATATTTTTATATATATTTCTCACCACTGTCCTTACTTTACGTCACATAGTTTTTTTTAATCATATGCTTTACTCAACTTAAGCTAAGTTAAGCTATATCCTTAATACAATAAGTATTTAAAAAGAATACTTCTTAAAGCAAATCTAACTGATGTCTGCTAAATTAATGAATTTGTTCTCACATCTTGAAAATTGTATGTTTTGTCTTAACTTCAAATGATTGAAGTATGAAGTCTATGTATTTTAAAAATAAAAAAAATAACTTATGTGGTTCAGTGCTTTTCCTACCTTTCTTATAAGTATAAATCTATTTTTTATGTGAATTTCTAGCTAAAGTCTTTATTTTATCCATCACTAACAGTGCACAGCTACCGATACAATTGCTCTAATAATGACAGGCTAATAGTAAAAGAACCTTGAAATCTCAACTTCTAAACGGATAACGTCAATTTTAAAAGCATCTCACTTTATGTGTAACTTGATATGATAGATAATATTCGCTCGATTTTTAACCTACTTTTGATTGTGATATATGGCGTGGGATGTTAAACTGAATTCGTAATGATCTGTTTTTTTATTGGCTTGTTTACTATGGTCGGAAATAAAGATCTAATTAAATAGAACTTTGTGGTTCAAATTATTTCAAGCCTCTAGCAATATTTTTTAATGAAAAATGAAACTTTTATCTTATTAGGGAGTAAGAGGGTAGTGTATTTATGTTGAGGATTTAATAAGAAAGCTTTTTTTTCCAGCAAGACAACAACTAGGGAAATAATCATGTTAGATTGTCTTCATTTAATGTCAGGACAACAAGAAGTGAACGGCATGGATTCTTTCCACGGGCAACAATCGGTGTATCTTTAAATGCCAGTTGCCGTCGGGAATTTACTAAAATAATCTGTCACTTCTAAAAATTACCCATAGCCTTCATCTGAACACGTATTGCTTATATTATTTTGGTTAGGTTTATTTACAAATATTCAAGGTTGGTCAAACCGTAAAGCTTATTTAAATTTTCACCAAATACGTAGTTATAAATTACAGTTTTTGGAGATTCTGGTCATTTATGTATTAAGTGGAAGAAAACTCCAATTAGATTGAAACTTTGAACGCTTTGAAAGGCAAGTGATCTACTCAAACTATTAAGTAATTGAGCAATCGTAAAATATGATTTTCTTATTTCAATTTATTACCTTAGATGGTTGAATACACCAGGATGATGAACACGTTGTCTAAATAAAGAAAAATAGAAATGAAGAGAACATCTACAACAAACGTCAACATTCTTTTAAACGGCAATAAACATGTTAACTCCTACTGCGATGTTTCACTTCTCCTGCCATATTTAAAGCTCATAATGGATTCAACATAAAACGACAAATTCAAATTTAAAGTTGTAGCACTAAGTTCCCAACACACAATTGGTTTTTTAAAGCATTTTTTATGATAATTCATCAAAGATTTTAAATCTACTAAAATATAGTCAACACTTAAAATTGCATGCTAGCCTTATTCTTCAAAAGTGCAGTAGCTTGAAGTAAAAATAACTTTTTTTTTAAAGTGAGTTTTAAATCTACTTGTATCTACTTGAATTTTAATCATCTTGAAGCACTGAAATATTTCAAAGTGAATTATTACAAACTGATGTTTTCATAGTGTAGATAAAAAACGGAATAATTACACACCAAAAAGTTGACATTTCATTTGAAACTCTTGGAGCAAACAAACACAGACACTGGGATTCAACAGATAAACAAAATCATTTTATTTGTTTTTCTTCTTAACGCAAGTCAACTGGTTCAGGAGGTGACAACCTTTGCGGACGAAGTAATTTTGGCCCCCATTGGCCTCTAATCTAAATCAGCTGACCTATGTGGTAAAATGTATTTACATTGAAATAGTTTATTGTGCATACGTACAAACATATTAGGCTGATTTCATATTATGTCAACTTGCAATGTGACTTTTTGGTGAGAGTGGGCAGGGTTGAGAGTTTTCGTTTATATGAAAAAATAACATTTAAATGATCATAATAGTTTTTGAAGATCGGCAGTCTTTCTCTCTATATTCAGCACATCCTTGCAGTTGACAATGTATGCACTAAAATTTAAATTCTTGAAAAAAATTTAGCACAGTTATTGATACGCTTGAGTTGATTTTGTAATATGTCTAAATAAGAACAACGGATTTTTCTGTTTTTCATGCCGCCTGGTCCAATCATCCGTGCACTCACCACACCCTCAATGCGCAAGCGCAAGAGAAATCTAAGAATAGCATTTTATTTTGACAATTTTCACCACTAAATACATACAGCTTCATTCCGGACTAATGGTGTGAATGAACGTTTCAAAAATGTTCTTTTAAATAACTGAGGCGTACATCTTACATGAATTCACAGACAATGTTTACCCCCTATCGTCTTATTCAGTCCACACTGGGCCTGAGTCAGTAAAAAGAAATCCATTTGAACTGTATTTTATTTCCTGTTTATAATTTCTCCGATTTTTTAAAACTTCATTTGGACGCTGTTTACTGTAAATTTAATTTGTCTGCCCAACTTCATCAATAGATCAAGACGATGCGAAGCTCAATTCCATTGTTCAACTTAATAATTGTGAAAAGAGGATATTTTAAAAAGAAATGTGTTAACTACTTAACCCTTGATGTTTAAAAGAAGATTTCGAACCCTGTAAGTGTTTCCAATAATGACAAATACGTCACCAGTAGGTTATGCCCCCGAATGTGGATCACCAACTAACTGTTGCTTTAAATTAGTTCAGAATATTGTTATTGAATGTCAACATCATGCAAAGAAGACACATCACCAAGCCGACAGAAGGTAAAAATGAAGAAAAGACATTCCTCCGTATAAAAATCTTGTTTGCGACAAGACAAGAAGGTGTCAAGAGACTTTTTCTTACACAATTCTCAGAACTCGATCATCGAAAAAAATGTTGAACCTAACAAACGAATAAATAACAAACATTTGAAGCTCTTCAAAACTACTTTCAATCCTATAATTTGAGTAACTAAAATGATGCAATGTTGTTAGATGGTGTACAAAAGAAAACAGTGTCCAAATCGCTGGCATTTTCAAACATTAACTTTGTCTATTAATTGCCTTAAAGCGACTTGTCTTAAGATGTTTCCCATCAAAACGAAAACTCAATGTAAAATATAACGTTTTGCCTATACATTTTTATTTAATTTAAGAATTTAAAAAAATATATATATTTAAAATTATCCATCTGTATTTTATAATTGAAGAGTTGACAATAATTGTGGAGGAAAAACAAACAAAAGAATTTTAAATTTGTCGAGTTTGTCACCAATACTAATCAAATAAAATAAAAGCACGTGCTCTGCCGTCGGTATAGAATTATAACTTTTATAAATTATAGTTCAGGTGGAGCTTAAAGCGTTGTTTACTTGACTGATACCACGTTGGCCAATAACGCCCATTTGTAAATAATAGGACGATTAGGAAAAACACTAGACATTTAGATTGGTTCGTGTAGGAGAGAGGGCAGACCCTCACATAGATTTAGTAATTATATATCCATCATATCACGTTTGTTAATTGATTTTGTTCAATATTAAAGGAATAGCATCACAATGTTCTTGTTTACTTTTTTTAAAAATAGGATTTTATTGTTTATGATTAGAAACCTAGAGTTTAACAAAGAGTGAGATACATAGGTTTAACAAAGAGTGAGATACATAGGTTTAACAAAGAGTGAGATACATAGATGTGGAAAAGCATATGGAGTCCACTCACTTAGGCTTAAGGTATCACATCTTTAAATAAAATAAAACTTGAAAAATATTACTATTATTCAAATTCAACGTCATGCTATTGCATTTCTTCACACAATAAATATGCAAGAGAAAAGTAAAACGAATGCTAATTAAATACCATATACATTATTACTTTTTTAAAGTCAATAAATATGAGTAAATTGGTTATGATTCAACTTGATAGTTGAACTTAAATTTAATAAAGATGCATTGTGGTAGGCTACTTAAAGAGGAAATCGTCATTTGTGTCACTTCTGTATTGTTTGAGTGTAACGCGTGTGTTTCGTTAAATGCACCTGTTCAAATTTCATTTTGTTGTTACAATAGCACCGTGATTTAACCCATTTATTCAGGACTCATTTGAGGACACACATAGGGTTGCCAGATGTCCGGTTTTGTACCGGACTGTCCGGTATTATCGTTATTTGTCCAGTGGAAAAATGGAAGCAATACCGGACATTTTACATTTAAATATTGTGCCATCGACAAAATTCGACACTAGTGTCCGGTATTTTTGAGACAGCCACCTGGCAACCCTATCACACACACATATTATTTAATAAGTAAGAATAACCTTAAAGCAACTTGGCCATTCATTAATATAACTACATTGATACAAAAGAAAAAAAAACACTTTAAAATATTGTACTTTTTTATTTTAGAGACAGTTATCGTTCAATTTTACCCAATCGATGTTCTTAGTATGCCAGTAATATGGACAGAAACTTAAAAAAAAACCACAACAACATCAATGGCAGAAATATAAAAAAATCCTTTAAAAAACATGTTTATGATTATAAATCCTTTATGTACGAGACGTAACTAAAGGAATCATATATATAGTATTTATTTACTCTCAATTATCCTGCCGTAACGCCGAGGGACATCACTCTGCTTTTTTAAAAATAAATAATATAAAAGCCCAAGTGGCTCACTCATTGGATGTGGAACGCTGATGATGTACAACAGTCTATAGCAGTTTTAAAAAATCGTGTGGTGATTAGCGCTGTAAAAATATTTAATATGACGTCATTGGTTGATCTTATATTTAACACAAGGTGTGCATCAAAAGGTGTGCAAATTAATTACAAATTAAAGACGCGCTGTAAAAAATATATTATATGACGTCATTGCTTTAGCTTATATCTTAATTTTGGAAAAAGGGAACGATGTAAAAATAGGATTTGATGATTTATAATTATAAAATACTTTGTGTACATTTCAGGAAGTTTAATATTTCGTATTTATCAAACAAGGATAAGTTACTTGGGGTTTTGACAAAAAAAGTGGCGTACTTTATGGACGGCCCCTATAAAAATACTTTGTGAACATTTCAGCAAGTTTAATTTTTGCTTATGAATAAGGTGGGCGCCGTAGGCGCCCTAAAAGAAGTGGGCGCCGAAGGCGCCACGGCGCCCCGGAACAATCTAGTTACAAATATAGACTAAAAAATCATAATCATTTTGGTTTCCAGATTAACATTATATACACACCACACTATTATTAATTGAACAATTTCATGCGGACGCTCGAAAAGAGTTATTTTTTGGTGCAGTAGTTTGATGCGCTGCTTTCTGAAATTTCTCGCCGTAAAACGATATTATATGACGTCATTATTTTAGCTCATGTTTTAATTTTGGAAATTGGAACGATGTAAAAAGAGAATTTGAGGATTGTTATAATAATAAAATATTTTGTGTACATTTTCAGGAAGTTTAATATTTCGTATTTATCAAACAAGGATAAGTTACTTGGGCACACACATATTATTTAATAAGTAAAAATAACCTTAAAGCAAATTGGCCATTCATTAATATAACTACATTGATACAAAAGATTTTAAAAAACACTTTAAAAGGTTGTACTTTCTTTATTTTAGAGACAGTTATCATTCAATTTAACCCAATCGATGTTCTTAGTATGCCAGTAATATGGACAGAAACTTTTAAAAAAACCACATCAAGAGCAGAAAAACAAGAGCATTAAAAAAATCGTCATCAACGACAAAATCCGACGTTCACATGCAAAAGTATCTTCAGCCTGAGAGTAACATTGAAGTTGGATTTTCACAGTTTATTAATTTGTGTTTGTAACATGTTACTGGCTATATATTAAAATGAGACTTGTATTAAAAGCCTTTGTCAATCGAAATTATTTCTTTCATTTTTTTTCTTTTAAAAATGTATTCATCATATTTAAAAAAAGTTATAGAGTATTGCTTGATTTAATACGATATATTTAATTTTTTTCATTTTTCAGAAAATGGTTGAAACTTAAATAATCGCACAGAATGGAAAAATCCTGGGATAAAGAGAAACTTTGGGAGAATTCATCTTCCACTCCTGCGCCATATTTTACGCTTTACACATTCCAACGCACTGGTACAGTGACTGCCAGGAACATAATGATTGGCGCATTGGGAATTCTCTTTAACACAATCGCTATCATCTTTCTATCGTTGAAGAGACGACTTAAGTTAACGCTTAAATTACAATGCTTGGGATGGCTATCAATGATTTTATCTTCACGGCCAATACTCTTGTGTTATCTAATCCTAACTGGACATGGGTCAGCCACAAGCCGTACTGTTGGCCGGTCATGTTTATGATGGCCTCGGCCATTTTGACATCCTACTTCATAACGATACTCCTGGCCTTGCACAACTTCGTGGCCGTGGCCCACCCCCTACACTGTGACGAGATCATGACCAGACCAAGATCTGTAATTGGGGTCTTTGTCTGTTTTGCCAGCGGCTACCTAGTTATCTTGGGATGTCTAGGGATATTCTTGTCCCCAGGGGTGCTTTGTACAGTATTTACGGTAATGCCAAGAGCCGGCCTAGCTGTCGAATGTTCTCTATGCCTTGCTAGCTGTATTGTAATCGTTGGTTTGAATGTTGCCATTAGCCTCAAGATAAAAGAAAGCAGAAAAGTAGCAAAGTACGGAAAAAATAACAAGACAGCTAAAGAAGTAAACTTTCTGCCGGGAGAAAAGATATGTAAAGAAACGAATCAAAGTGAACAATCTTTATCTAAAAACCCGTCTGTAAAACGTTTTGTTAAACAAAGAGTAAGTACTAGAGCTCATATTCAACATTTGTCATTCATCAAGAATGACGACATGGAAATTAGTAGCAGTGCAGTAGAGCAGTTAAAAAACACGAATAGTGAAATGTATCTATCTCATGACTATTGTCAGCCTGTTGATTCTGGCTCAAAAGAATCTAAGTGTGACTTGACCAAAGGGATTAGCTCTAAGGTAGACTTAGGTCTGCCGCCGTATTCTGGCAATATAGAATCAAGTGTGATTAAATTTCCCCTCAAATCACCAATATCAGGAGGTGTAACTGTAAAACGCAAACAGACCAAGAAACCCGTCAGACGTGGCAAGACAAGCAAGACGTTGATGTTACTGACCTTCTGGAGCTGTTTGATGTCACTGCCCTTCGTGGTCATCGTTGTGTTTGTCTCCTTTTTAGTCCCAGACAGGCAGACGTTCACAACCAGTGATTTGGGGATCTCCATAGTTTGGATTAGCACAATCCACTCCATTGGGAACCCACTTCTGTTCATCTGGAGATTTATAGACTGGAAGAAAGTAAAGCGGCAGGTCAGAGCTCGAATAGGAATGTTATAAAAATGAAAACTCCTTGTAATTGATGGTCTATATCAGGGGTGGCCAGACCTGTAGTAACTGAGAGCCATTTTAAACATAAGAAATTTTTTTTAGAGCCGCATTGAAGTACTATGGGTCATGGGCCCACTCGAAATAAAACATTATTTTTATATATATTTGTTAGAAATTACTTACTATCTTAAGTTAATGATTTAAACATTTCAATTGCTTCAACACCAATCGTATGTTGAAGAAATATATGCGTTACAGTTACACTATTAACACATATTTAAATATATAAAAAGTTATGAAAAGAAATACACTGTATTTAGACTTAAAATTACAGTCAACATTAATTATTATGATTATTCTGAGAAGCCTTTGAACTCTCAGGTTTCTTTAAATCTGGTTGGTAGATAACAGTTGTGGTGCGAAGTTCTGTCAGAATACGGTCGTTTAGCGCTAGCAATATTCAAAGCGATTGCATAACTTGCCTCAGTTGAAATGACATCTTATTTGCTGAAAGCAGAAAGTAGTGTCTGTGGCCGCTGCTGATACATTTCAAACGTTAACTCACCAAGCTCGCTTTTTTTTATGCAGATCAAGCCCAAATTATTTTCAACCGTTTTTTTCGGTTAAGACTTTAAAAAAAATTAAATTACTTTAGCATCATATTCATGTTTAAAACGAAAAATCTTTATTTAATTGTTCAGGAGCCCCAATGTGATCACGGAAGAGCCGCATGCGGCTCGCGAGCCGCAGTTTGGCCACCTTTGGTCTATATAAATGAAATGTATTAACTAACTTATTTGTTTAAAATATCATGGTTGTTTGACTAATTTTAAGGTAGATATATAAAGCGACAAAGTAAATCTTGATTTTTGAATTTCATAGTTTCATGTTTGATTACGTGTTATTTCTAAAGGATTTATTTTTTCTAGACTTACTAATAAGAGTTGTGATTAGCAGAAAACATTCTTTTTACCACTTTTTTTTATTAACTTGCTTTCGTTCCTGTCCTCAAAATTTCAAATTTTCCAACGTAAAATTAAACTCCTTCTGATGGTCCTAGAGATTTCAAAATTTTACCACAGATAGGTTTTGGATGACAATGCATTGTTTCAAAATTGTTGATCGATCGAATGTACCATAATTAAATTAATGCATTCTTACCACGTTTTTATGACCTAGCTTTCGTTCCTGTCCTCAAAATTTCAAATTTTCCAACGTAAAATTAAACTCCTTCTGATGGTCCTAGAGATTTCAAAATTTTACCACAGATAGGTTTTGGATGACAATGCATTGTTTCAAAATTGCTGATCGATCGAATGTACCATAATTAAATTAATGCATTCTTACCACGTTTTTATGACCTAGCTTTCGTTCCTGTCCTCAAAATTTCAAATTTTCCAACGTAAAATTAAACTCCTTCTGATGGTCCTAGAGATTTCAAAATTTTACCACAGATAGGTTTTGGATGACAATGCATTGTTTCAAAATTGCTGATCGATCGAATGTACCATAATTAAATTAATGCATTCTTACCACGTTTTTATGACCTAGCTTTCGTTCCTTTCCACAAAATTTCAAATTTTTCCAATTTAAAATTAAATCCCTTCTGATGGTCCTAGAGATCTCAAAATTTTACCACTGATAGATCTTGGATGGCAATGCATTGTTTCAAAATTGCAGATCGATCGAATGCACCTTAATTAAATTAAAGCATTTGTAGTTTATCTCTATATAGCATCTGTATCCGTCTGCTATTGTTAACATCCAGGTGCCACCTGAGTTCACCCCAGCCATCGATGACCAAATCACCGTGTTTAAAAGCGAGGGGTGTTCAGTGACGTTCAGTCTGTAGATGTTAGTCACGCGATGCGTTGTGTATTGAACATAATCAATACTTCAATAATCAATAATGCGTATTATATATATATAACACAATCAATACTTCAATACTCAATAATCAAAAGGAAGCGACAAAACTCACCATAGCATACACTTAGAATAAAAAGAGTAAAATAAATATGGGCAAAAAAAGATTTTTTAAAACCACGTTTTTATAAGTGGAGTAAAAAGAAGAAAATAATTTAAAACTTATAAGTTCAAGTACTTTGTTTTATACGAATAAAAAGGTGGGGTGGGTGCTTATGAGGTTTTACATATGCAGTTCAATCATTCTCTAACTTATAGATCTCTCTTTTGCCTTCTAAATTATAAATCTTTACTTTTTATGCCAAACACCCGCCCAACGTATTTAGTCATATTAAATTAAGGTACTTGAAACTTATAAGTTTTAAATTATTTTCTTCTTTTTAGTCCACTTATAAAAATGTGGTTTTTAAAAATCTTATTTTACCTCTATTTATTTAAAAGATGTAACACCATAGTTTATCAATTTATAAAAGTTTTAACTGATGGCGTAAGTACAGTCATTTACGATTGGAAGAAACTAAAAATTTGAAAAAATATATATGTACATAAACTATAAAAAAGATACATTTTTATTTTATTTTTCCTAAACCTTCTTATGATTTTGTGCAATCACTTACATGACATCCTAACACTTAAATATAAAGCCATTACAATGAAAAATAAAATTAACTTTGGAAAAGCATTAACAAAATTTTCTATAATAATCCTAAGTGATATAAAAATCCTTTTAAAAATGTTTCATGTGTTCTTGTGTCGTATCTCAACAAACAGTATTGGAAGAATGGTATTTGCCTAATGAGGGTTTTTTTCACTTAGGAACTTGTACGCCGCTTATTGGAACATGTAAAGTGCTTGCTTTCTAATATGACTGTAATTCCTTCATGTCTAAGAAATACTTTTGTGTTTAAAAAAAGCATTTTAAATTATTTATATTGTTTACATAGACTTTGGAAGGGAAGATATGTATGCTCTATTCCGAAATAAATGTGTGAGTAACTATGTAGAGAAATTCGGGTGTTTCCCAAGTGACGAAATATTTGCACGCTCAGCGTTCAATAAAGGGGAACACGTTCAAAAAAAAATTACAATAAAATCGGTCTTAAATTTTTTATTAATTCACTAACATTGTTTGAATTATAGGCGACATGTGTGTGTTATTCAAATTTTTTCCTTGATAATTACATTAGACAGAAAGAAGTAAGTCAAACGCTAGTATGATAACATCATTTGCGATGTTCTATATCAAACAGTTTTCTCACGTTTACATTTCGCTGGCAGGGTAAAAAAATCACAAACCTAAAAAGCATTCAAAAATTTTTGCAGTAGCTCAAAAAAAAGCATTTTCTAAACCCATTACTACCATCCAACAATTTATTAACAATTAGCAACATGCCACGATTTCAATACTGACACTAAAATTCTACCATTGACATTCATACATTGACATGTCATCATTGTCAACACACAATCCCCCACAAACAAAAATTATTCAGATCTTCGCACACATTGTGATCTCATTTCTCATATCTCAATATGGACTAGACCAACGGCGGCCAAACTTCGGCTCGCGAGCCGCACGCTGCTCTTCTGTGTTCACTTTGCTGCTCGCGAACAATTAAATGAAATTAAAACTTTTCGTTTGAAATATATTCTGTGAAATACTTTTTACCAGGAAAACGCTTAAGAAGAAATATCTGTCAACGGGAAATAAAATACGGTCCCGAAAAAATACAAAGTATTTTGATACACTTTTTTTTCCCCTGAACATGAAACAAAAATCTATTAACACTAAAAGATTTAGGTTCTTTAAATGAATCAAGAAAAACACGACCGCACCCCAGATAATTAAAAGGGGTTGGTATTTTTGTTGTTATTAATAATAAAACCCCTGCTTTTATTATATGACAGGACGCTAACATCGCTTTTAAATACTCTGAATTATTGAGTTATCGGTTGAGACAGACGAGCCAATGTTGTTTATCTACCCCACCCCCTCAAATCCTATCCCCACAATACTTTAAAAAAACACATAATCTATTATTGAGTTTTAATAAAAAGAATTTTCAGTCGTTCAATGATTTTCACTGTAATAACAAAAATAATTGAACGTTCAAAAAAAATCTGGACAGAAACAAAGGGTTGAACATATTTTTTGGCTTATTATATTTTAAAAGTTGAAGGGAGCGATTGGTTTGTAAGTGGTTGGTGATGTAAACTGTTAAAATTATTGTTCCCGTTTCGATAAAAATCCACAAAATATGGCAACAAGTTGCAGGAAACGTAAATATAAATGAAAATAGAAGCTTTCTACCAGAATGGGAAGAGGATTTTTCATTAATTGATAAAGATGGTAAGCCAATTTGCCTCATCTGCCAAACATGGCTAGCACATAACAAAGCTAGGAATTTGAAGGGACACAATGAAAAAAGTCATGAAGAGTTTGTATTGCCGTATCCACTGCAGAGTGAATTGAGAAGAAGCAAACTTGCTGAGTTAAAGTCTGGATGTGTCAGCAGCAGACACTACTTTGTGCTTTTAGCAAAGAAGGTGTCACTTCAACTGAGGCAAGTTATGTCATCACTCAGAATATTGCTCGTGCTAAACGACCTTATTCTGATGGGGACTTTATTAAGAAAAATATAGAAGAAGTAATTTCAATATTAGATCCAAATAATTCCAGACTTCGGCGACTGATAACACAAATTCCAATGTCACAGCCATACCACTGAGAGACGTATTTCAGACATTAACGCTGATATTGAAGGAAAAATGAGGAACGATTTAAATAACTGTGTAGCATTCAGTTTCGGCTCTTGATGAATCAACAGATATTCAAGATACGCCACAATTGGCGGTGTACGTTGTTTATGTTTCATTAGACGTGGCTGTAAAAGAAGAGCTATTAAACTTGGTGGCACTGAAAGATACCACTCGCGGTATTGATGTAAAAAACGCCCTTGAAAAAATACTGTGGATGCTGGTGTACCACTAAATAGACTTGTAAGTGAGGGTAACGGATGGCGCACAATCAATGCTTGGTAAAAATGTAGGTCTGATGGGACTTTCAACGAATGATCCAAATTATCTGATATCCTTCATGTATACTGCATCATTCACAGAGAAAATCTTGCAGCCAAATATTTAAATTTTAATATTCTAAAGTGTAATGACGACGGTTCTACAAATTTGTGAATTTCATTCGTCAAGTGCAAAGAATCACAGACAGCTCAACAACTTCATTGGTGAGCTAGATCTCGAAGACAAACCAGATGACATTCATTTCACTGTGTTGTTAGGTGCTATCTCGAGCAATGTTTTAAACAGATTTGTAGACTGCTTGAATCCATTAATGCTTTCCTTTCAGAAAAAGACAAGTCTTATCCACAGCTGGTGGACGAAGCTTGGATAGGACGATTTGATGTTTCCTAACTGACATTATGCAACATCTACAAACTCTGAACCTTACGTGCAAGAAAGGTAGCTATTTCAGATCAATACAGACTGTATTGTGTCAAACAAAATCAGAATATCCTGTCAAGGGAGTTTAAGCACTTTCCTCGTTTTCAGAATAGAGTTAGCTCATACTCTGAGGGTGGAATTCAACTTAGAAAGCTTGGTGCATATATAGATAGGTTACAAGGATTACTGGAAGATTTCCTAGCCAGATTTATTGACTTGCGGCAACTAAAATCCTGTTCCGTTTTTCTCATAAATCCATTCATGCTAGACGTATTCAAAGATGTTTTCCAGCTTCCAATGATTACTATGAACATTGTTATGGAACCTTTTGCTGCTGAAATGGATCTGTCAGAGCTACAGGAAGAACAGGGTTTGGGGATGATTCAGAAATAACAATCTGTGATGGATTTCTGAAAGCTCGTGCCAGAAGTAAAACATCCCCAACTTAAGAAAGCTATTTCCCGACTTATATAGTTCAAAGGCTTCTTCGCAGAATCATAACAATTATGTTCACATTGAGTCTTATGCAACGTGTTTCTAGTCATTAATTTTCATGTTTAAATGTTTGTTAATTGAGTAACTGTAGCGCATATACTTCTTCAAATACGGTTATGGTTAAAACAATTGAAATGTTCAAGTCATTAAATTCAAATAAAAAACATTGTTTTTTTAAAAAAATGAATCACCAAAGGAATTTTTCATTGCCAGTGGGGACCAATGCTCCCTCTAAGGTTCGCTGGTCCGTGTGAAAAGTAAAAAAAAATTGTGTGCAAAGTTGCACAACATCCAATTTGTATGCATTATTTTACAAAATTTTGCTGCGCGGTAATTTTAAACTGCTGCGCGGCGTCGGTCAGATGTCCTGCGCAGCTTAAGGGAACATTGGTGGGGACGTGAGCGATAATTTCTCAATGCCGGCTCTCAAATATTTTGAATATTAATAAAACGGCTCTCAGTTACTACTTGTCTGGCCAGTACTGGCCACCCAAGGTCTAGACTCTTAATGTAATCACAAAAATCACAACTAACAATTTAAAACATCCTTCATGGTCATTTACCGTTAAACATTTTACCTCACGCAGCTAATATCGTACCATAAAAGCTTATTCTTGCGTTTTAGAAGAACATTTTTTTTCACGTTAAAAGCTTTTCCCGGCCGTAACAGGCCAGATTAAACCCCTGGCCAGATTAAACCCCTTACCAGAATATACCCGGGTATAATCTGGCCTAGGCCAAAATATACCCCGGGGGTTAACTGACCTAGGCCAGAATATACCCCTCCAGGCCATAATATACCCCTTTGACACACATGAGGATATATAGTAAAAAATGAATGAATGACTATTTAGACATTTTATTGGTGTTTTAGCTTTTTCAGAGAAGTTAAACTCATTACTTAAGCAGGAAAGATGTTTTATTTAAAATAAAATAATAATAATAAAATAATTTCTTTTATTTTTATTCTTTTATGTTATATCTAAAGTTACAGTCTACAAAAGTGTATATGGAATCAGCGTTTCTTTTAGTTGACTGATTCAAGCAATACATTACATGAATTGATTATTTATTTTTAAAAATAATTTAAGCGCGATATGGACTATAGTTATAGATTTTCAAACGCTGGCAAACATTTATTTCGTGGACCTCGCTTACTAATCAAACATTATGTTTAATTATTTGAGTATGGCAATAATTTTTTTATTAATTTTTGAATTAACTTATGCATGAATGTTTGTTTTTTTGTTTTTTTTCTTTCGCATACATTTTAAATGTTACTTGCGACAAGAGCATAGGCCCATCTTCAATTTTCTTTTGAAAAAAACATATCATAGCGCCTTTACCTTAAAAAATCTATCTGAATATACGCTGATCTGCAAAATAGTAAAAAGAATTGCACAAGACTAAAAGTGTGGGGGAAATATTTTTGAGTTCCCAACGGTTGCTTGTGATATTTCCGAACCTTTAACTGTAGCTCGGTTTGCATTTGACGCGCCTAAGATGGCTAGGACATGTGAAAAGATGAGCCCGTGTCGCATCCCAAGGACCCCCTTATATGGAGAATTGGTATCGGGAAAGAGAAAGATAAGTCACCCACGTCTCCGATTTAAGGATGTCTGCCTTAGGGACGTTTAAAGCAGCCAGCATAAGGACAAGTGACTGGGATTGTAAGCAGAAGACCGATCTACGTGGCGAGTTTTCAAATAAAACATAAAGTAGCCGAAGAGCGCAGGATGAACGAGGCTATAGACAGAAGAGCTATGAGAATGGCCAAAACATTGGGAAGCACAAAACTCGTTTGCACCATCGTCTCACGAGACGGAAGGATGCTGATGCCTACAATGTCAGTAACCTACAAGTTTACAGCAATAAACAGGGTTCTTCACCCAATCAGTGCCTGATGATTCTGTTAAAGGTACTGTCAATGAGAGCCTACAAAGAAAGCACAGGTGAAGAAACATCATTTTGATACAACTGTCTCAAAACAAATGCAGATTAGGACTTTTAATCCACTAACATTTCAAGAAGAAAGCGTCTTAGCACAAACTATGGCCTTACTTTTGACAAGATTGTATATTATGGCACACACTCGAGATCTGTAACAACCCAGGCGTACATATTAAACGAAATGGGGGGGGGGCGGTTACTACAGGGCCATAAGCTACATTCTGACAGAAACAGATGTACAACCACATCATCCTTAGAGATAAGTAATTCTACACATGAACACTGGCATTACATAACAACTACATGAAAAACACATCCTCCTTAGAGATAAAGTAATTCTACACATGAACACTAGCATTACATAACATACATGACTACTTGAATCAAAATGTGGAATGGGTTGCCTGAGGAAACAAGGAAACCCAACACTATCAACATTTATAACTCTAATAAAAATGCAAGAATAAGCAGAAGGTCTTATTCTGAATTAGCATCCTTTTTTTTAAATTTAAAGTCAAAAGACTATAAATTGTTAAGTATGAATATTATTATCACTTTTTATAATTAAATATTTGTTAAAATTAATTAAACTACTGCTTGTAAATTTATTTGTGAGATGCTTTGCTCTGTTACACAAACGAATATCCATTTAGTAATGCTAATATACTGTTAATTATAGCATAAAAGTATAATTAGACCCTACCAAGTTACATAACTTTTAACTAGGGTTAGTTTGATGGGATCTCCTGGCAGCATTTTACCCCTTGCATCGCGTGAAGCCACCAAAAATGGCATGAGTGGGCAGAAAGTAGTCGGGAGGAAGAAGGAGGGGATCTAAAGAAAAATTACTACAAAAAAAAACAATATAATATTTATTAATCATCAAGTTAATTATGATATTTTCATTAGGAAAGTTTTTATGCGTATTCAGAACCGATAATAATCCATTTAATATGTTAGGAAATCAGTTAATGTTATTAGTAATCTAGATAGTTAGACAACTTGCAATTTGGATTAGGACTATTTCATTACATATACACCTTAAAATCTTTAATAATTTATTGTATACAATATACCATATGTATTTGTCTAGCTTGAAGTCGAAATATTTTTGTAATACTATATAATTATTTTTAAATAACGCTTTAAAATTTCAGATTCATTTTTAATTTTACATGACTAAACAGTGCCTATTTTTTACACTTTAAGAATGAAAATCATGTTAAAATTTATTTAATGTGATTCAAAATTGTATTAGATGTCAGGGTAAATGGGTAAATAAATACAATGTGAAGACTCATTTATTGTATAGCCTACGTTCCGATAAATATTTGACACTATTTGTAAATATTTTAAATTTTCGGTTATTCCCACAAAATAATAATTTTTACATAATAATTACAAGCAAATGTTTTTCGTAAATATGTTTTTCTTCCTTCATTTGATTTGAATTTTTTAATTAATTGGTATGAGGTAATGTTCAAATTGTTGTGGAAGGACTCGATGTATGTAGAGAAGCCGCGGCGGACATCCTATTTTTTCAATATACGTAGCCAGACCCTTGTGGCTGACCAGGTCAAAATGATGGTGCCACACAGAAACACTTCCCATGTTTGTAGCGGAGTCAAACTGGGCTGTGAGAACTGGCTCCAAACACTCTTCGTATCTTTTTCTCGATGCTACTGCGTCAGGCTTCGAGACTGCTTCGAGGTGTAAAAATCCATACCAGGACGGATGGAAATCATACAACATCAGCCGTCTCACGTGCGAAGAGAAAAGTGAACATGTTTTAATTAGAGAGTTGCTCTTCGCGGATGGACGCAGCCCTTACCTATACATTCAGAGATAGGTCTCCAACTTTTGGTCAATAATATTCAGAGGCATGCAAGGATTGTGGTCTAACGAGCATAACAGATGCCAATTTCTTGAGGATCTGCACATCAAGTGGCAGTACAAAATCACGAATGTCGAGGTATTCGAAGGAGTCATATTCTGAGCATACACTCAATCTGAGTGAGAGGCGCCTGCGGTGGCTGGGACATGTCCGCAGGCTGAGCTCGGAGCACATTCAAAGAGCCCTGCTTTACGGCACCTCGCAACTGGTATGCGGAGAGAGGACGCCCCTGCTTGCGCTTCAAGGATGTCTGCAAGAAAGACAGGACCTCTGCTGGCGCAGATTGACCATTAAACGTGTAAGACCATTGATGAGGAGCGCACCTCCTGGCGGGCAAAATAAACATAACGAAAGATGATGAAATATGGAATAAAATCCGGCAACAGGAGAAATATCTAAATAAGATACATCGGGGAAATTCCTGAGATTGTGATGAAACGTACTCAAAAATTAAATCCATTTATAAGTACGAGATAATTCTTCAGCAATTAGTATATAATAAGTCGAAGCAGAATACAAAATATCTATCTCTATATAGGGATACAGCCCCGATCTAAATGAACTCTCTCGTCTCGGGGTCTCTCTCTCTGCTCTCTCTCTCTGCTCGTCCCTCCCTCCCTCTCTCTCGCTCTCTCTCTCTCTCTCGTCTCCTCTTTTTATGTTTAGAAACTTATTCTCGTTTTTGTCTGAGATAAAAAGAACAAGTCACCGGTGCTGACATTTCTAGCAAAGCTTTTATTGCACAGAGCTGCTTGCAATAGTTGAAGGAATTTTCGAATAGATAGCTTTTTTAAAAGATTAAGTTTTTGTGCCATACGTAAAAGTGGAATAAATATTCAAAAGGAATATTTTGTTTAAATAGAATAACAACGAACAAACAGGATGTAATACAAAACGCAAGTAAAAGTGTAACAAAATTGAGTGAATAATGTAATTGAAAGTAGTTTATATTTTGTGTAAGTGTGCTAGATTTATGAAATTCTGACACAATTTTGAAAATTTTCTAGACCTGGATATTATAAACTGGGTTTAAAATAATATTACTAAACTAATTTATCGATAATATGCTCATTCATAAATAAACAAAATCGAGAACACTCTTTAGCTACTAAAGAAAACCTTTAAAAAAAATTTTTTTTAATTTTATAAATAACAAAACGCAAAGTACTAGAGATTTTTGTTGCTGTTAGGAATGTTGTTATCGCAAAAATTACACCGACACATATTAATGGGCTGTGATAGTTACAGTACAAACTTTTCTAAAATAACAGCCATTGTGCAATGTAGTAGGTTTTGAACAGCTGGAAATACTTTTGTGAGAACGACGTGCGAGTATGAAATAACTATTCCAGGGCAATTCGTCAAGTGGAACAAACTGTTATGACAACGAATTGTCCAGATTACGAGTATCGAATACAGCATAACAGAGATCTCAAGAAAATATGAACAACGCCTCTATGGCGCATAGACTGTACCGCATTCATGACATCTACATATTTATGTACACCCTTAATCATGTATTCTCGTTCCCACGCACTAGTGATAAGCCCAGTCACAACATGAGAGTGCGCCTAAGAGACGGCCTATTCTCCACATACTTAAAGAAAGGCAAGATTTATTTTGATACGCGAACTATGTTGAGCTTAGGTCTTAAGAACTGTCAACAACTGCGATGAGTATAGATACATCTAACCATGGATATTAAACTGGTGTCAGACGTCACGCAAGAATTCCAGAGATCAGAGTGAACTAAGAGGGCAAAATTTTGATCTAAATACAAATACTTACATTTCTTGGAAAGTACGATAAGTCATCCAGACTCTTACAATAACACTAACGCCGCATACTTTTAATCATACGATCTGATATTCTTGTAGTTCTGAAAGTCTCTACTAGTTTTTATTACTTATACATCATCAATTACGTTAATAGCAATGTGTAAACTTTTATTTTTTAAAAGAGATAGGAAGTTATAACTTTCATTGACATTTTTGTTTTAATTAAGATATGTTATTAGGATTAATCTGTGATTTTTAATGTGTTCTGATAGGGCCTTTGTGACTCAGTGGAGTAGCAAGCGGGCAGAGATGACACCATATCCCCATGGAGCCCAGTTACAAGAGTGTGAAAATAGGTCTTACAACGTTACAGTATGATAAATTAAGTAGGTAGATATTAATTTTAAAAAATGTTGGCACTGCAAATATTGCTAGATACTCGATGAGAAACGTTGTGTTTTATTATTGAGATCATGAGTTTTAATTTAGTACATAATCATAGTTAACGTGTCGACGAAAAGAATTTAGTGTTTGAACATGCTTCCCATTTAGCTTACTGCCATCTCATTGACTACTTAATAAGAGATGTTCTTAAATCGTCTCCAAGATCTTTAGATTTGCCGTGTGCCTTCACTATGTGAAAATGTCAACTCGTTACCCATAGCGCGATTAAAATTACATTCAAGATGATGTCACCAAGGTACGATACTCATGACTATACCAGCGAGGAAAAGATACGTGACGAAAACCTTTTAAAACTGGGTTAGAATGGAATACTAGGAGACGAAGCTAGGGCCAAAGAATTAAACATAGGGTGCTGAGATATTACGAAATATTCATTATGTATGTGACTGTGCATCTAGAATTCACATGTGCAAAGGAGTGACTAGGAATAATTAATACATTATTTTAAACATTTACAATATGTGAAATAGAATGTGGAACGGTTCGATTCACTTCTGACCGACGCAATGGCGGAAACAGGCATACTCTACAGTAGGCTGGGGAGTTTTCAGCATTATAAACTATCTATAGATTTATATGAGATAAGGCTATTGAAAAATGTCCCAAAAGGCAATTGTGATTTTCGGGGTGGTTTGTTAAAAAGAAGATTGATCGTATTTTCACATGCATGCGTTTTACCCGACTGAAGATATTAAATAATACGTTTCAGACGATGAGAGGTTTTTGAGACAGGTTTATAGATTGAGGACGACTCCGGTAAGCTAAATGCATGGCCTATTCGCAACTCGCGGTTATGTATTCAATATGAGCAAGGGGATTTGATAAAAAGTATTAATACAATCCTGCGTGGAAATGTTTTAAAAGAAAATGAGTTATGTCAAAATTCATCGATCTTGTGTTTGAACCACTGTGCGAAAAGTTTAATGTGTATTGATGTCTATAGATCTAATGAACTACTTGAAGAATCAATTGGAAAAAAGAAACATCATATGCTCATTTACTTCTGGCTAATAAATAAATTTCAAATTATTAAATGCGCAAATCTAAAAGAAGAAAAATTCTGAAAATTGATATTTAGAATGTACATGATTAGTGAGCACTGTGAGATAAGCGTATAAAGATTATCTGGTGAAAACTACGTTTCTGCTCTTTTGACCTCATGAAGGTATATTGATTGCTTGAAAAGTTTGATAAGGTCCATGAAATTTCGAAAATTAATGGACAACGAAAATACTACACCGCTCTGGGAACTCTCATGTCTGATGAGACGCCCATGTGACATGTTAGTCAGTGTCAAGATGATTTCATTAAGGATCGTATGAGCAATAGATAAAGCCATTAGTCTAGATGCAGGATTTGCTCTCTAGTAATCCCAATCTAAAACAGTGCACACAGAAGATGTGGGGTTCTATTTTCAGCAAAGTGAGTGCGGATTGTGATACCGTAGAAGATTCGCATTGTAAGTCTTTTATGCGATTAGTTATTAAACATAAAGATGCCAGTGTTGTTAAAGACTTTATAACACTGTGTTGGGATCATGACAAATTTATTGACACTTTGAGAAATAGATTGAATCGAAAGCATTTGAATAACGCTCTAGCCTTCATTAATTAGGCTCACACTCATGATTTAAGAGATTCCTCAGATATGCGACAAGAACTGATTTAAGCAACATAGTGGGAAAGAACTTATCTCCTGTTAGCGATTGCGTTATAGACATGGTACAAGTAAATCTATGGACTCCAAGCGTCATGTTCAGCAGATGTTATAAGTAGTTTACTTGGACCTGCATGCAATCTGGTTTCCCATGGCGACCATATCTGGGGCAACCATAGAAACGTGACGTATCTCCTGTTCAATGATGGACAGATGTCAGAGAAGCGATGACGTTCTGAGCTCAATGTTACAGCTTGTGATTTGGATCGTCATATTTAGAGGTCTCTTGATGCCTAACGTGATCTACACTATTTTGTGGTAGATAAATTACAGACAATTTTTTTTGTGTATATATTTTTTGATTGCTATGATACCATCAATAAGGATATTCTGTTAGTGGTTATTTTAATTCTAACTTGATTATTAAAATAATACAAAGTATTATATATTTTATGACAAGTTCACTTTGAGAGAGGAGAGAGAGAGATCCTATTGTTATTTACTATTAAAGATTTTTTAAATGAGCATTTTAATATATAATTTTGATTATATATGTTTATTCTATCTTTGTGAATTACGTCAATACACAGGCTAGACAGTAATGTCTCAGAGTGAAATACGATATATCATCCTGCAGAGATATCATGACATATTCCGTGGTCGCTCTCTATTGTTTTGAAATATGACTTCAGAGGTAACAATTTTAATTTTTAACACTTTCAGTATCGGCAACTTATATCTTTGCATAAAATATTACAATAATACGAAGTTATAAATTGATTTTACTCGTAATCATCCAATTATTCCTTTTCGCGTATTGATCTTCTTTTCGTCAATTTTGATATAAAGTAAGAACATTCCACATAAATAAATCAGGCATATTATAAATTTAAAAAGAAGAACAACAATTATTATGTGATTTTATTTTGTGTATTGTCCAATACGCTACATGGAGCTGACATAAATCGCAGCTACGATTAAGCTTTTCTTTTTCTTAAATTTACTCTTTATAAATTTTTATCTAAAGTTATTAAATTCGCTGCTCATTTTAAGATATTTTTTAGTAGTTAGTGTCATTTATTTGTCGATGTAAGATATTAGCATTTTTATAATTATGGAGCTTGTCCTTATTTTAGGTTTATTTAGCATTTATATATATATAAAGACATACTATCAGCATACGGAGTGAATATCATTGTTTAAGATTTCACATTCACAGTGTTAGTGTTCCTGCGATATATGCATCGACTAAGACTAAGATGTGATGGCGTGAGAGTGCGTGTCGCGTTGCTCACGCTCATCTCATGCTGATTGTGGTGTCTTTTTCTGATACCGGAAGCAGTTTACATGGTTATCCTGTGTCGTTGAGTCATCAGCTACTTAGATGTTCAATACAAAAAGTCCTGTGAGATTCCAAGCAGAACGATCATTGAGCTCGAGATGTTTTGTGCGGTCAGTTCTTCAACGGCTGTCATAATAGCTGCCTTCATAAATTTGTAGTGAAAAGAATGTGGACCTGGCCCATCATATCAGGAGGTTCTCTCTACTGGCAAAGACGGTGCTAAGCGCTCTCAGTATGCCTCTGGCCAAATGTCTACATCGGTGCTCTGTAGAAAGCAATAATAAACGTCGAATATCCAAGCCTGAAAACGACAAAGAAGAAACAGAAAGAAGAAATGAAAAGAGAATCATTTTTCAGAGAAAACAATACTAACAATCTGGTGTAATTTTCAGAGTATTAAATCGACACTTCTGTTCATGAGCACATAATATCTGTTTTTTAACATACCGTATGAGTTATATATTATTTATATTATTCAGTGCATCTGCGTTTATTAGTTTTTTTCTAAGTAGATCTTGAGGCGACATCAGTACAGTTACCTTTACTTTTGCGGCCACTTGTAGTCGTAGAGTCGGATCTCACTATATCTCTGGCAGTGCATCTTGCAATAACTTCCGTTTTATTGTCCATTTACCCGTAACATTGTCCAAAAGCTTACAACTAAGTTTTGTATTACACACCTGTTTCTTCCTTGTAAAAAACTTGAACTTAATCAAATTAAACTACTAATTTTTTAGCTATGTTTAAATGCAGCGGCAAACGACTGATCAGCGAATTCTTAATAAAAAATAAAATAAAATTTTAAACAGGTTATTTAATATTTTCATTTTTAATTCAATGGTAAATAATTAAAGTAATTAAAAACTGATTTTAATTTGGATATGTTTTTTGTTAAATAAAAATTGATTGAATTATGGGAAATGCTTTGTAAATTAAAACTAAACATGTTAAATTGTAACATTAATTTTAGGTTAAATACAGCAGTCGTGACATAACAATATAAGTTTGGTTTGTTACAAAATGATTCCTTGTAAATGTATTGCCTAATTTCAATTATTCAATTTTGTATTTTCCTCCATATTATTTTAATACGACTGTTTAAGTTCTGATATTTGAAAGTGATCAATATATAATAGATTTTGAAAGACTGTATCTTAAAACGATTATATTAAAACAATAAAGCCTATCACGAACTTTGGTTTGTAGAAATTCATTCCTGTTTTATTCATTCTTTTTTCCACCTTCATTTTCTTTTAACTATTACCTCTAGCTTATTTCTTTTTTTATAAGCTTTTTTTTTTTTTTGTTTCGTTCGAATTCAAGTATTATTTAGCATAAAATCAAGAGAAATTTCTTTGTCTTTTTTATATAGAAGATGAATTGACTTGTTATTAAAGTAACGACTGAAGACTAATTAGTATATTTTGTGTTCACCGAACAATTTGCGTACAGTTTATATTGAATCTTCACTTTTACCACAAACCCAGTAAATGACGTCACTAAAGTAAGAGTTTACAGTGGAGAAGATCAATTTTAGCTATTCACTATGCCTCATCACGCTTTAATCATAAAAGTGTGGTGCGCCGACTTTAAACTTATAGAAATGTAAGACATAGAAACAAGAGCCTTGTGCTTATATACAGGAATGTCCAATATGTTGAAAGGGGAAAGTGTTCACGAGACTGGGATCAAATATTATTCATGGGGATGTTAGAAATATAGGATGGAATGCTCAGTGGGTGATTGAAAGAGTACCGTCTTTGAACTACAAATTTTCGGTTTAAAAAAATCAAAGAAAAGTCTTAGAATTTTTTACTCAGGGCGATTAGTTGAGCGTGCATGTGACGAGAAAATGTCAAACGTACAATAAAATGATCATTTTAAGAAAGATTAAGTCTAGAGCTAACAGAGAACCTATATCTCCAACATGGTTGTGTCACGTCGCCATGTAAGTTATTATGAAGATTTTTCCCGCCATAGTTTATCTGTACCTCCATGTGTTTTATAATTGATGAGTTGGAAACAATCGTTTGAGTAGAACAGGTCAAGTGGTAGAGTACCCCATTCTTAATATCTTAGAGACGCAATGTGTAGTACTTAATGTGACTGTGTTAGCGTCTTGAAATAAATTATGTGCTGTAGAAACAGCAGGTGCTAGAGTGTTCTGAGCGACGAAGAACAGTGAGTAACCATTTAAACAAAATGTAGGTCATGTTGTGATTGTAAAGTATATGGAACGGGCAGGGTGAAGACCACATGTGTGGGTAGATATGAGGTCCGAATGTGAGTGTATTCCTAATGATAGGATAATTCAGAATAAAGAATTAAAATAAAGATGGGGGTACACGCATTATAATTTTTACCAGAGTTGATCGATCAAATATGACATAGCGAGGTGAATGCCATAGCGAATTTCCTTCGGTTAACATCAGGTGTTCGCCGTTTTAGGTTAAAAATGAATTTAAAAATGTGATTTATATATTATATTTATAAAATGTTCCGAGCTTGCTCTTTTCCTATACGAGACGGAAACCTGAATTTTAACGGGCGAGAAAGTGAAATGTTGTTTTAATAGTCGTTTCTAAAGGAGTGTACTCCTGAATGCACTTCAAAGAAAGAAGGATCCAACACTCTTCTAGGTGTAGAAGTGGTGAAGTAATATTTCGTGGTATTGATGATACACTAACCGGAACCAATATATTGAGAACAATCTAAGTGATCCATTTCTCAAATCATCTTCAGTCATATTAGGGTTTGATTATGAGTTATGTTTGTCTAGTGTAGTGTATTTGGGCACTCTCAATAATATCCGGCAACTATTGCTTAAGAAATAATAAGAACGACTACACAGTAGAAGACATAATCATGTTTTGTAATGAGACACAAGAACATAGTCACTGCAAATGAGTCGCATAGGACACATTCCAAAGGTTACATTAAGATCTAAAGAGATAAAAAATCGCCAAAGTACAAATATGTAGTGCACTATTTCATATTTCAAGCACTATTATAGAGAGAGACACATATTTTCATGTGTTTATGAATAGAGCATAGCATGTAGAAGCAGCTTAAGAACGACCAGCTATTATCCAGTCTCAGAAGATCGCTGATGTAGATTAGACCAATGTTTGCGATAGAAAGCAATTTTTATAGTAAATGACGTTGGAGTATGATGTTTAGGTTTAAAACGGTGCGACGATATTTCGCTGTCAAGTGTGTGAGGGGATTAATTTAAAAATAATTAAAAATAAACACGTTTAATAGAACATGTAATGGGCACTGAGTGACCTTAAAAGATATATCTATTTACAATCGGAAATACATGGAGTAATATGTTTGGAATTCTTTACAGTACGCTATAGGTGTGTATAGATTAACTTGAATGGGTTCGGGAAGGAAAGCAATGGTAAATTATTTTAGATATAAATAATTAAAATGTGGTTAAGGGAACTTTTTATAATGTGTAAAAGATATGAAATGACAAGTGAAGGATTTTTAGAATTTAAAAAAAAAAAATCAGAAGAAACATTGAAATCGAATAACATTTTAATAACCCTTTTTAATATTTAAATATAAGTTTCATTTTAAGTAAGCTTAATGAACAGTGTAAATTAATTTGTTGTAACAATCGTAACATTTTTTTTTACTTTCCCTATAAAACTTTTAATCGCAGAATGATGAATCTATTGATAACTTGACTTCGTGTAAAGTTCTTCTTTCTCTCTTATCTCCTCACACTGTTAACACTTTCGACCGCGGATACAGTAATCATCAAGAAACGTGTTAATTTGGGTCCCCTCGGCATACTCTTCAAAACAACCGCTATCATCTTTTCTGTCGCTGAAAGAAAAGACTTATGCTAACGCTTAAAACACAATGATTGGGATGGCTATCAATGACTTTATTTTCACTGGTAGAACGGACTTGTCTTTTCGAATCCTAAACTGGACATGGTCAGCGACGAGACCGCACTGTTGGCCGTTTTATTTGTTATGCCTCAGTGGATTGTTACTCCTACGTCATCTAAGGACATTCCTAGCTTTGCACACTACGTCGCCGTGGCCCACCCCCTACTCTGTGACGTCATTATACAAGTTCAAGGGTTCTTGATGTGGCAGTTCTCGTCTGTTTCGCAGCGGAATACCTATGATCCTAGGATGTCTTGGTAAACTTGTCCCCAGGGTTTGTGTACTGTCTTCACCCTAATGCCAGGAGCTGCCTGGCGGTTGAGTGTGCGTTTGGTCTAGCCAACTGTAAGCGTGGATCGTTGTTTGATTGTCGCATTAGCCGCAAGATAAAAGAAAAGCAGAAATATGCTAAGACACGGAGAAGAAATAAGACAGAATTTAGCAAAAGCAGCAACAAAGGAATAGTACACGTTACATCAAAAAGCATACCAAAAAAGTCTGTGTGAACAAAGCTTATAGCAGGCAGACGTAATCTCCAATGAACATCTTCAAGGAAGCACACGTCCGATTACCACATCAGACATCCATTACAAATGATTACAGTAATAATAATAATAATAGAAAGGTTAGATAACAAGTAAATAAAGCGAATATGACAAATCGTTCCACACCTCTACACTCCAGCCCCATCCCACTCGTGTTAGTTCAGAGGGACGATCATATGAGGACGTAAACAACGATTTAGCTCTTCAATGGATTCGAAACACCTTATCGAGCACGGCCGTGCCGAGGGCATCATTTGATTGAAACACGAAAAGAAAACAACCGTATTGGAGTCACAGCCAGCTACACATGAGGCCAGGCCAAGAAACCTATCAGGCGTATCAAGACCAACAAGACATGATGATTCTGACGTTATGGAGCTGTTTTACGTCTCTTCCCTTTATGGTCAGCAAGATCTATATCGCAATTATTGCAGACAGGCAATCGTTTGCAGCGCAGTAGTGACTTGTGGCATCTTTATAATATCGCTTTGTGCAATTCATACCAATGGCAACCCTCATTCTTTATAACAGTAGATTCAAGATATGGAAGAATGTAAGGCGACAATAGAAATCCCGAACCTGTATAGAGTCGGATGCTGACCAGAATAAGAACACTTTTCCTCGCATGGTAGGTATCATTGGTCAATTGGTCAATTGACTTTAAAGTAACACTAGCTTGCGAAGATTGCATATCTCTACCACCGTGATGTATAGTTATATATAGGTGTAACATTATATGAGTATTTAATATTTATAAATTAATATATATTTAAATGGGCAACAAAAATTATTTATCATTTATAGTTCTGAAAAGGTTTTCTAATATTCAAATATCGTTAAACGCCAAATAGAGTGGCCATTATTATTTATATAAAAGTTCTACACTTTGTGTTATAAAAGTTGATATTAAGGGTTTATTATGAGCAGAGCAAGTTATCGAGTGGGGATTGACATCAAAATTAAGTTGTTCATGATACGAGGGCAAAGGTACGTGGACTTAATAGACATCGAAACAATGCGAAGTTGTGATTAGAAACTAGTTAGTGTCAAGCATTTTTTATAAGTATTTTTAACATACACACATTACAAGCCGAGCTATAATTAATGATTAGTCAAGATATTTTAATTTAAAATGTGTAATTTTATAGGTCTGATTGGACTTTGCTATCGATATCAATTAAATCACTTACGTTAAGGAAATACTAAATACAAAATCGCTGCTCATCTTTTAAACCAGCAAATCAATTAATTAAACGTTCTTAACATCATAGCCTCTGGGTTTTTCATCATCAATTTAATTTGAAAATAAAGTAGACACATCGTTTTCCTATGTTATTGAGTGCATATTTCAAATGAACATATCCGACGATTTTAACAATTTAATAAGAATTAAAATATAAATAATATCAAAATAAGGTTATTATCGTTTTTTATTTTCACAGTAGAGTAGAGTTTCGATAGAATTTCGTGTAGAAAGAATGTACTTTAAATTAAGAGGAGTATTTTTTTTAAAATGTATCCATCAATATGATAATACTGTATGCATTTTAAAATATTTAAATAACACGCTAACAGACATTAAATTCTTTCTTCTTTTTAAATCCATTATATTACCTCGTGGAGGTCAGGTTGATTGCTTGCTTGTTTGCTTGTTTGTCGAAAAAACTTTGATCAGATTTTTAACCCACTTCCTCGTAAGCTAGCGAGCTGAATTTGCAGGCAGACTCGTGCGATGATAAAATTATGTATCAAAATTTCAGATCGATCGCATGTACTGTAAATTAAATTAATGAATTTTTAGATTATCTTTATTATCTCTATGTACATGCTTAATTTTTTGTGCTAGAGTGCCGTGGTGCGTATTATGATTGAACAACCTTTCCTGTCGCGCAATAAAGTGCGTATTATATTGACAATACTTTTTAAAAAAAATTTAATATATTCCCCGATCGGTGCGCATTATATTAAACATGTTTTACGAGACATAACTCAAGTTTTGTATTTTGGTGTTGTCGTGCGCTGCCTGCGTATTATAATGAACATTCTTTTTAAATCCTTATATTAACTTCACACCGCCGTCTCTCTCTGTCTATTTGGCTGTCGTTCAACCACATCATCGTGTTTTAAAAATCCAGGTGAATTCACATCCGGTACAGCTGTAAATGTTTGGTCGTGTTTGTCGTTTGAGACAGAATCTCAATACCGTTAGTTATGTCTCATATAAGGGATTTATATAGTCAAAAACTTTGTTTTTCACGGGTTTGTTATTATTAAATCCCTTATATTAACTTCACCGTCGTCTCTCTCTTCACTCTGTCTGTCGTTCGTCGTCGGGCGGGCGGAAAAACAAAAGTCAAAATGACCCATCTTCCCGTGAGCCATCGAGCTGAAATTTGGCACATGACTCGTGTCACTAAAATGCATCGTTCAAAATTTCAGATCGATCGAACGTACCGTAATAAATTAATGCATTTTTAGTTTATCTCTATACGAATATATAATTCAATTTCACGTCGGTTTTTTCACGTGACAGTTCAGTTCACGCGTTTTACACGCAACATCGTCGATGTACCAGCGTGCTTTTGTTTACATTTTATGTGTCTACGCTGAGCTCGGTCCGCGATCGGTGACCACACCTTTGCCCTCTCCCATCCCCTCCCCGGTTTTAAAGCAAAGGAGTTAAGACAGATTCAGTCTGTAAATGTTTGTCGCGTTTGAACATAATCAATACTGTTAGTATATGTCTCAAAATACGGATTTATAGTCAACGAAACTTGTGTTTTTACGGGTTTGTTTTATTTTAGCTCACCTATCCTATTAACTCGTGAAGGATTCCGAGATTCACGCATCTGGTTCTGTCGTCAACTTTTTCAAAACGCTCGTAAACACTTTTCTGACTTGCTAGAGAGCTGGAATTTTCACAGTAGTTTGGCATTGTGATGAGGATAAAGCTATGAAATTTTCAGAATCGATCGAATGTACCGTAATTAATTTAATGGCATTTTAGTTCATCTCTATATGTAGCGGCAAGCTTTTGTTGACATTTAGCGTCACGCTGATTAAGTTCAACATCCGTGGACCAAAACTTTTTCCGTTTTACAACAAACGGTATTAAGGCAATCTCAGTCTGTAAATGTTGTCGCGTTTAAGCATGATAAATACTTTTTAGTTATGTCTCATATATATAGGGATTTATAGTCAAAAACTTTGTATTTACGGGGTTGTTTAATTCAATCCCATATATATTACTTCACCTTCGTCTCTTGAGGTTCGCAGGCGGTCGGGCAGGCGGAAAAACAAAAGTAAAAAATGACACATTTCCCGTGATAGCATAGTCGTGTTGTGTATATGAATAGTGTAGTATGTAAGAAATCATTCCAGATAGAACAAGCGAAATTTTATAGAATGTCTATATAGACAATCCATTGTGTTGTGAAAAAAATATTTTTCTGCTAAGTGGATCAGCGCACATATGGAAAGGAGTTAAGAATGTGTACGTTTATATTTATAGAAAATGTCAAAATTTTGCTCACACATTTCGTGTCTAGATGAACTTGGCTAACAGGACATTTAACAGGACTTCATGAATGAAATTAAGTTTTACACATTTTTGTTAACGCGTAAAAGTAGAAAATAAAATGAACAAAAAAACTTTTTAAAAGAATGAGGCCCAGCTGCAGTGAGGAATGTAGAATCTCGCATGAAAAAAAAGAACATATTTTTTTAGTCACAAACTAAGTAGTACACAAGGGGACTCAGAAACTTTTGTGTTAGTTGACCAAACTTTATAACTCACATTAAACCCCCACAATCGATCACAATAAATATCAATAAAACTTAGAGTTCTGAGTCCCCTGTGTGACTACGTAGTTTTGTTGACTAAAAATATTTTTACTGCTTTTTCATGCCAGATTCTACATTCCTCACTGCAGCTGGAAAAATAACTCGTTTAGAACGTCCCGAGTAATATTTGTTCAATATGTAATTACTAGAACGCCCCACGGCGTAGCATACGCCGCAGACTTGCTCATGGTGAGTGCAAAGAAAGTGGAGAAAGAACGGACACAATTACGCCCACGAAGAAATGAAAACAACGCGAGAGATCGTCGGTTAATAAATGGGAGGCGGTAACAACAACTCAGTGTGCATGTCTTTACGTTTAGACGCTATTTTTTATTTACTTACGTGCTGCTTTTTGTGTCTGTACTCTCACTCAAAACCGTTCTTTGCACTATCTATGATGAGCAAGTCTGCGGCGTATGCTACGCCGCGGGTCTCTCCAGAGTTCCTTCTTTTCATTCACTCACAGTCGTTTTCCCCAAACCCACCCATTTGACAACCGTGTCTTTCAGGAAGTCTTCAACCGTCACTAAATCATTAGCGGCGTATGCTACGCCGCGGGTCAGCTAGTCAATATACATAATTCCCGTCGTCTGTATGTAGGTATGCATGGAATAATGCACACAAAGTAATTTCATAATAATTTTAAATCCTCAAATCCTATTTTTTACATCGTTTCCTTTTCAAAAATTAAAATATAAGCATAAAACAATGACTCATATAATATTTTTATACAAAATCGATCGCAGCGCCACTTAACTTACATGCATACAGACAACGTGAATCAATATACATAATTAACATAAGTAACTTATCCTTGTTTGATAAATACGAAATATTATAAACTTGTTGAAATGTACACAAAAAGTATTCCATACTAATTATAAATCCTCAAATCCTATTTTTACATCGTTCCCTTTTCAAAATTAAAATATAAGCATAAAACAATGACGTCATATAATATTTTTTATACAAAATCGATCGCAGCGCCACCTAACAGCATTATTCCATACATACATACATACAGATGACGGGAATTATGTATATTGATTATTTTAATTTTTCTCCGCTAGTTATCGGCTGTAGGAGTCTGTAGGAGTTTGAGGGACCAATCGCTATCGAGGACCAAAAAGAATCGACAGAAAATTGCCTTTATTATTATAGATCTTTTGTTGCAATGAGATATTGTTAATTACGCTATCTTTTGTCTAGAGTGGATGCAGAGATTACTTATGTGGACTTCTAGAAACGTAATATAGTGCACTTTAAGTTCATCAAATAAACTCTAACATTCCCGAAAATTTTGAGAATGTTCACTAGCCCGCACATGCTATAAAAATGTGTTTAATTATGAGAATAGCACTTGTATTAATAAGGTTCACCAGTATTATAAAGAAAATTGTTGAGAAGTTTGACGTAATTTCTGCATCGTGTTTACTACTTGTTGCGTATAGACTTACTTATTTAACATTTGTATTTTTCAAGTTCACGTATTAAATTGCTGTTAAACTTCATCGTGGCTTGAGTTGAATTTATTTTGAGTTAACCTTAGCCATAGAACAATAACATAGTATATATACTTTATGGTATTGATCAAAATATGTATTAGTACATACCAGAAATATGAGGTACTTGAACCTGAACTAAACTAGAAAATTAAGTAGACTCTTGGCCTCAGTCAAAACCAACAGATATACAGGTATTTCGAAACTATTTGGTGTAAAAATATAGCTCTAGTAGAGAAATGACAAAGCAAATTTTGGCTCTCATACCAAATGGCTTTGAAATTTTTCGATTACTGTACAGTTTTTCTATGTACTAACCAGTTTATTATTTATTTCTGGTCATACATTATACAAGCGATTGAAACTAATGATTTAAGGTGTGACGTATCTAGTAACATGCGCTACAAAGAGTGTAACTTTATCTTCTTTTAGCAAAAAGAAGTTTTTAAGACTTAAAAAATTCTTTTGTGTATCAAAATTTGATCATTAGCCTTAATGTCTGGCTATTTTCATTTTTTCTGACCTTACTCCCAAACATCCGAGGTAAGAAGAACATTTAACCCGCTTTTAAGTAAGGAAATATAATCTAAAATAACCAAACTATGTAATTTTAAAATATCTAAGCAAATTTGATAAGTATAATAAGAATACGGAAATCAGTTCTACACCTAACATTATTTAATTTTGTTTTCACATCTTACCAAAACTAATACTTTAACATAACTTTATTTTTTTTAAGCTGGTATAAGTCTAGAGCAGTGATGGCGAACCTTTTGTGGGTGGCGTGCCCAAAACTCAGCTAAAACCCACTTATTTATATAGCAAAGTGACAACACTCCATGAAACCCGAAAATAAGGGTTTTGGCTGGGCTGGGCTGGTTTAATTAAGGAAGTAATATTTTAGTCGCGTGCCGGCTGAAGAGGCTCTGCGTACCACAGTCTCTTCTTTTCGTTTAAGTTGGTATATATCGTTCATTCTTGTAAAAACACTACAGTGAAATTAATGGTAAAAACCCACTCCCTTTTCACCACAATATGTTCTTCCTACAAATTGTAAAGAAACAGGTGATTGCTTAGCATTGAGCATTGCTTACAGAGCATTAGTCATTTATCATTCCATGACATCAAGACGCCAAGCATTTACGACTGATAAATTTACAGTATAACCTCAGGGGACGGCTGAAAGTCTCAAACCCGTCAACGGAAAACCAAAGAAAAATTATTTTTTTTAAAAATATGAACCAAAAAAGTATTCAAACTTAAAACTTGAATGAAGTAATAAACTTAAAATTAAACGAACAAAATCTTTCAAATGTGTGTATGAAATATAAGTAATGTAATCAATACCAAAAAGAAAAAAAAATAATAATAATTTACCCAATTTCCATTAGAATTTTTTTTATCGGTTTGATTGTAAAATTTTGCCGTTTGGAAAATAAAATGTATAATATTATTGTTTAAGAATAATGATAACAAAATGTAAATTATGGAAGCTGAGCTAATCATTTTTAGGGGGATGGGTAAACATGCAAACTATTTTTAAGGGATTGTATTGTTAAACAACAAGTTACATTTATTTGTAGATAAATGCATGTTGATTTTAAATACGTCCTTAACTGAAAATGTCCTCTTTCACAAATGATATTTTTAAAAATTTGGGGTCATCGAACTTTAATCTCAATTACTTACTTGAAATCTGCGGTTAATTTTTATCGCAATTTTTCAGAATAAAATTTAAATGTATTTTATCAGTGTGAAGATAGCAGAAAACTTTTTTAAAAAAAGAATCTGTATTCTCTGACATAAAGCAGAGCCACATTAAGAATCGTTTAATTTACAATAAAATAAATTCAAAATTATATTTGTGTAAGTGCACTTTAATTTCAACATTAAAATCAAATTATTACAAATTGTTTTCATGTCCATTGACTTACACCTCAAGTTAACTTGATGATAAAAACTAATTAGTTTTAGAAAGACAGCCAAATCACTCTAGATTGGTAACAATTGATTAGCAAGTAATTTTTAAATTGAAGAAATGCATTCGTCAGACGTTACTTATTTTACAGCTGTAATTTTTACCAATGAATATATCTGGGACAGAATAAACTCTATTGCGGGTCATCAAGAAACCATCATAACAACAATTAAGAGACTTAAGATGGCATGGTTCGCTCATGTACTGCGACATGATACCCTGACAAAATTATCCTTCAAGGCACTGTAGAAGGGGGTCGGCGAAGAGGGCGACAACGGAAAAGCTGGCTGGACAACATGAAGGAATGAACAGGGATGACATTGCATGAATTATTGGCCGCCGCTCAAAATAGACATATGTTAAGATCGTTATCTGTTTATGTGTCCATGCGCTCCCCCCAACGACCGCAACGGTCACGGGACTGATCATGATGATGATTAAAGTCATAGGCGTTCGTTGCAAAGTGTATTAAATCCTTATTACACCATCTTGAGTGGGGAAAAACAACAAATATTTAAATCTACTTTATTTGTTACAACTCTGGTTATGAAGAAAGAGCCTCCTGACATGCACCATACAATCCCAATAATTTAATAACATCAGAGACGCGGCTAAACTGTAAATAGGCTAAATTTGAAACACAGTCTTCAAGAATCTTTAAAGCTATTCTACGCACAGGTGGAAATTCGCATTGAAAGAATAACTGCTTTCAATGCGATATTGCTTTCTCACCTCCGTACTTTGAAAACCCAATCCAAAAACAGTGTATATCTTACTTATTCAGCTTATTCTGCGAACAAAAAATCAATGTTAAAGTGTTTGCGTTTTAAACGATCCGTTGGGCGTAGAAAATTAGCACGGTACACCGCAAAGTTGAAATGTCGAAGGCAGTGCTAAATTAGGGCCATACTGTTTGCAATGAAACTAACACACTCATGACAACAGTGATATTACAAACAACAATGCTATATATATCTACAAACAAAATAGCTCTTTGTAATTGCAACAAATCGTATCATTTCAAGTCTTCCTTCCATTGGCTATGGAACCTGATATCTTCTATTTCAAATTGGTTCTGGACGTTCAAACATGTTTAATTCAAAGAAAGGGTTCGTTAACACTTAAAGTGACGTTTATATAAAATACATGAACATATTTGTAGACGTTAAGCTGTGTCAGAAAGTACAAACAGAAAGTGTTCGAAAAATGTGCCAACCTATTGTAAGCTACTTTTTTAAAAACATTTTTTTCTAAAAAAATTAACTTACATATTTAAAGTTTTTAATTAAGTCTTTTTATTAATTTTCTTTTAAACGAGTATATTATTTAATACATTTAGTGTTAAAATAACAAATCAAATCTTTGTCTATCGACTAAATTCTACGAAAGCCTTTTTTCTGAGTACCACCAGTCTTATCTACTTAATAAAATTTATTGTATTGTTTTTTTACGGCTGTTTCGTTTGTAGCTGCTGTAAAAAAAACAATTAAAATGCAGTATAAATAGCTTTCAACTCCAATAGTTCATGTTTTTTTTTAATAATATTATCTTATATACCCTAAGTGTATTATTCATTTTGTTTTGGCGTAAAACTGAAGTTTGTCTCAGAAGTATGTCACGTATAAATATGTAAATAGTATAAACTATTCACTTAGATAACAAACAACAATACTGATTTTAAATAAAATTCAATATCTAGATTCGGCTGTGTAAGTTCATTTCATGAATTTATGTAACATATAGCAAAAGATTTTTTTTAATGTTCCAAAAATTTCCGTGTGTTTTTACCCTGAGGAATATCAAAAGAGTAACCGACAAGCGCTTGAAGTATATCAAAGGAGATCTCACAAAGGATGATTCTCAAGACTATACTAGCGAGGAAAAGATACGTGACAAAAACTTATTAACTTGGTTTGAATTTCGCAAAGGAAACTAATGTCAAGCTAACCAGTTAAACAAACAGGTGCTGATAGATACAAAATGTAAAAATATATCTGCGCTAGGCAGGGGCGGATTAAGACTTCATGGGGCCCCTGGCTGCAATTCAAACTGGGGCCCTATCCAGCTAGCGTCCCTTTAAATAAAATGATTGCTGACAGCTAATAATAAAACACTATAACTGTAACTTGTAACTAAATAGTCCATTGGTTATTTTTCATAATTTTTCTGTACTACGGGATCGGATTCATCAAAAACCGAACACGAAGAAATAACTGTTTGCCGGTATTGTAAAATAGAGTGTAAAAAGATAGTTTAGAAATTATACCCCTCACTGGGATTCGAACCCGACACCGCTCGCACTACAAGACTGTAGGCTGCCACAAGACCACCAGAATTTGATGAGAAAGGCACTTTTACAAGATATAAAAGGTGTTTACTATCTGGGTCCAAATAGCGATCAGATTAATACATAAGTCATAAGATTTTATTAATTTATTTAATTTATCATACTTTTAGGGATTCATGCAAAATATTGTCCACCTTTATTATAAAATATACTAAATTTGGGGGCCCCTAAATCATGGGGGGCCCCTGCTTTAGCCCGTTCAGCCCCCCTCTTAATCCGCCATAGGCGCTAGGAGCCCAAATTCAACAGTGCATCTTAACGATTTGGAGAAGAAAAAAAAGAAAAACCTTAAGGAATTTTAATGCTCTTTATGCCGAGCTGGCGTAATATTATTGTAAATTATGAAGCTTTCAGCATTGTAAACTCTCTATTGAACTATACAATACAGCAATTCAAAAAAAATCAAAGTTTTTTTTACTATAAATCACTTACATATGAGACATAACTAAAAGTATTGATTATGTTCCATATAGTATGCACAGCGCGACAAACATTTACAGACTGAACTTCCCTTGAAGTAAAACACGGGAATGTGTCATCGATGGCTGGAGTGAACTCCAGTGAACGTGGATGTCAACAATAGCAGACGGCTTTATAGAGATACATAGAGATAAACTAAATAAACAAACCCGTAAAAACAAAGTTTTTGACTATAAATCCCTTATATATGAGACATAACTAAAAGTATTGATTATGTTCAAACGCGACAAACATTTACCGACTGAATCTGTCTTAACTTCCATTTGCTTTATAACCCCTGGGGGTTCGGGTAGGAGAGGGGAAAGGTCTGGTCACCGATCGCTAGACCGAGCTCAGCGTGACACGTAAAATGTAAACAAAAGCACGCCGGACACACCTGGTTAAAACACGGCACTGTGAGACTGCCTATACGATATCTGGTGAAAACTCCGTCCCTGCTAATTTGACGTGTATGAAGGTCTATTTGACTCTCAAAATCTCGATAAGGTCCTTGAAACTTTTGAACAGATAATGGACAACGAAAACACCCACAACGATACTTATATCCACACGCTGCGAGACGCCCTTGACATTGTTAGTCAGTGTCAAGATAGTTTGACAATGAGCAATGTATACAAGACTAAAGCCATCAGTTTAGCTGACGATTTACTGTCTAATATTCCAAATTTAAACCAGTTCAGACAGAAAATATGGGAAACTCTTTTAACAGGTTGTTTTAGTGTAGAAAATGAACATTTTCAGTTTTTTGTGGACTTAGTCATTAAACATACATAAAAAGAGGTTAAAAAAGAGTTTTTAAATCCCACGTTTTTATAAGTGGACTAAAAAGATTAGAATAATTTTTCCCCCAGAATTGTGTTGGAAGATTTATTTTCAGGAATAGTTAAAATTTAAAATTTATAAGTTCAAGTAAGTTGATTTAATATGACTAAAAACTTTGGGTGGGTGTTAGGCATAAAAATTAATGATTTACAAATTAGAAGGCAAAATAGAGATCTATAAGTGAGAGAATGAGTGAACTGCATATATAAAACCTCATAATTCAGTCTAAGTTAAATTGATATTTATTGTGATCGATTGTGGGATTTAATGTGAGATATAAAATTTGATCAACTACCACAAAAGTTCTGAGTCCCCCTGTGTGACTACTTAGTTTATGACTAAAAAAATATTTTCTGCTTTTTCATGCGAGATTCTAAATTCCTCACTCCAGCTGGGCCTCATCTTTTTGAAAAAGTTTTTCTTGTTCCTTTTATTTTCTACTTTTACGCGTTATTAACAAAAGATTTGTAAAACTTAATTTCGTTCATGAAAATTTAAACTCTTTCACATTAAAATTCTATTAAAATACTTTTTCAATTCAACTTTCGCCAAGAAAATCGTTCAATTATGATTAAAATAATTTAATTGGATCGGTCTATAAGCTTAAGTCAGAAATTGGTCACAACTGATGGATTGAAGAATAAAATAGGGAGGACGTTTTAGAAATTATATTTAACACAAAAATACTGAACAAAGATTTCTGAGCTATGAAAAATTAAAACATACGGGGCTTACGTACAAGATTGATTGATATAATACCAATTTAAAATATATCGGGTGTATAGATCCCATTTATTATGTCAGTAACAGTAAATGCAACATTCAAAACTTTTTTTTAGTTAACACCGCCGAAGTGTTATAAGGCAGTGTTGAAAACACAGGAGCGGCCTTTGGGGATGGCAGCTGGGGCAGTCGCCCCATGCACCGCGCTGAGAGGGGCCCCGTGTTTCAGACTTGACATAAAACAATACAATTGAACTTGACAGTGGAAAACAAGCTGCATGCCTGTCATTAATTAGCGTATGTATATTATAACGGGATTCGCTGATGTGATGGACCAAGATATATGAGAATGTCATCCTGCATGTCGAAGTACATTGCATGTAGTTATGTACACAATGCACTTGTGATTAGAAACATGCATTTGAAACATTGCCTTGTACAATAAATCGCATTTTAACGTTAAGTCGTTACGGTATTTTTCGAAAAGAAACCATTGTTCTTAAAACGCGAAAATAAATATATTTTAGTAATAAAAGAGCCGGCAGATATTGCACTACTGAGTTTGCGCAAGAATTGATCTAATCAAAATACTATGACCTTTTTGGCATATTGGTATTTCGCAATCGTTACCATTACTCTGGCCCCGCGGGGTCATTGCTGCACCAGGCCTCGCGCGTACCTAACGCCGCCTCTGTGAAAACAGGATGAAGCTATATCTAATAAAGAACTAAATATTACAAGGTTTGCAAACTTAAGAATACCACAATTACATGCAAGTGTCCGTTTCTCCTTTTTTTTTCAAGTAGACGTACTTGCAAACTTAAGTAGTAAGCTGTATTACAAAATTATTTTTCAAGACGTTTTTTATTAAACACACACAAAACATGAGTGTGAAGAAAGTTAAAATTCAAGTTACACTGATTATGTTACACATAGAGATGCAGTGGTGAACCTCCGATTTTTAAAATTTTAACTCCAAGTTACGAGTCTATTTACAACTCCACTCCTCTCTTTCAATGCTAAGTACTCTCTTTAAAAAAGCTTTGAAAATTTATTTTTTTATAATTCATGCTATCATCATACGGCCTCGTGCCTGGACGAAGTTACTGTCATCATCAATAACAATTAGTGATGTCTTGTTTATGCTGTCAAGTCTTCACAGATCAACCGACCAGAACGATGATTTGAAATCAGTGTCATTGAGAAATTAATGTATTTTCTCTCGCCATAGTGTGAGTTTCTTCTAAAGAGTTATCTGCTTTTGTTTTCTTTTTGTCAGCCTCCAGAAGTTGGAGGCTGTGCTGAAAGTATGTTAATATTAAGCAGAATTTTCTCAGCGCTCAATCAGTGTTCGTTGAACTGTGCTTGGTTATCTTTCAGTCAGTGTTTGACTAGTGTTTGTTTAGTGTTTGCTAAGATCGTGTTTTGGTTATCTTTCAGTCATGGTTTGATTAGTATTTGGTCAGTGTTTGTTGAAATGTGTTTGAGAAACTGAAGATTTTACCTTGGAGTCAAATTTACTTACAAAAATTCACAACACTGCTTATGAAATTGGTTATAATTTAGGATAAACATCAACAGTATGAGCTAAAGCTCGAATGTAGATTCTTTCGATATTAGCCTTCGTTTTAACAAGCACATTAATTGAAAGATCTTTTAAGCATCAAGATAGAAATATAAAAACTCTTAAAGTAAACCAAATTACATATATAATTATATATAGAATTGTTATCGAGATGATGTAGAGCATAGAATAAATCTCTGAAAATTTTTCCTCCCTGAACATGTATTTAAATTTCAATAGGTATACCATTGACTTTTATAAATATTAAAGGTATCTAACAAAGAACCAGTAAAGGAGGTTAGTATATTTATCTCAACTTTCTCTCCGTATTAGTAAATTAACAATGGTTTCAAATCAGCTGTGTCATATTTTCGTATTATTTTCTTAAATTCAGATTTCTTCAGTCTCATATACTTTCGTAATAAGCTAAGATTTTTTTAAATATTTTATTTTAGAATGTCTTTCTTCACGACAGACAACATTTCATTTCGACAATTTACCAACACGACCGATGTTAACCCCACACATCGGGTTCAACCAAATGAGACCATATTTGTCAGAAACATATTGCTTGGCTCAACTGGTGTGCTCTTCAACGTCACAGCCATCGCATTTCTCTGCTTTAAAAAGAATTTCAAGCTGTCCTTGAGGGTCACCCTGATCGGCCTCGCCCTCAACGACCTGTTCTTTACGGTGGACGCCATGATCTACTGCAACCCGGACTTGCGTTGGGCCACCGACGCTCCGTACTGTTGGCCCGTCATGTACTTGATGGCGTCATCGTTGCTGGTGTCCTTCCTGATCACGACGCTGCTGGCTTTTCACAACTACGTCGCCATCGTTCATCCCATGCACTGCGATGTCATCCTGCCCAGCGGGAGGTCACTCGCCGCGGTCGTATGCTGCTGGATCGCCGGTTACCTCACCGTGTTGGCTTGTTTGGGGACGTCCCTGCCACTGGGTAGCCCGTGCTTCGCCATTGTCGTGATGCCCAGGTCGGGGCTGGTTGTGCAGTGCACCTTGTGCCTGATCTGTTCTGGTGTCGTCGTCGTCTTCAACTTGATCATTTGTGTGACGATTCGTAACAGGAGGAAAATCAATTTAGGTGTCCACGGCGGGGGCGTTACCGCCCACCTCCACAACCAAGTTCAGATACCGAATTTGATTTCAGAAGTATGTGTTGCCGCAGTGCCGATAACTGAGAAAAGACAGTGTGGCGTTGGACGCTCCCGACATAGAATAGCACCTGCCTCCGTGATACCAGCATTTGAAATACCTCGAAAAGTATCTAATTGGTTTGAAGGAATGGGAACGAATGATAAACAAGCGTCAAACAACTTAAATAAACTGTCAAATACAAACATGTTGCCCAAAATAAGTATGAAAGATTTTGCGAAAAAGACAGGGTTAGATTTAAGAGAAAATAAATCACACTTTGAACACCAGAATGCACTACCCAGAAATAAATTTAATGAGAGAAATTCTTCAAAGTCCAAGCACCGCTCTATTGACTCACTATCAGTATCCGAGAAAGGGAAACTCCGATCAGCTATGAGTGTTTCGCCCATCACGTCCTGCAACAACGCATCTTCTTCTGAGCCACAAACTTCAAGTAGAGGTGGCTTTATATCTCATACCTCCAGCAGCAATGCGGTGTCGTCTATTGGCGACAGAACAGCGGCTGATTGTAGCCGTTACGACAGGAAGCCGTTGAGAAGGACCAGCGTTAGTGTGACTCTGATCGTACTGACCTGCTGGAGCAGTCTGCTGATCCTGCCGCTGGCGATCTTTATGATCTACGTCGCCATTCTCATCCCTGACCGAAAGAAATTTCCACAATCGGATTTCGGGAAGCTGACCGCTAGCATATTGTCCGCCCATTGCATTGGTAACCCGCTCTTGTACGGCTGGAGATTTATTTCTTGGAAGTTCATTTATCGCTTTATTATCAGTAAATTACACAGAAGACGATGAGTCCACTTGATCGATAAACTAATTCTTATTCTTTTATTTAATGATAATTAAACGATATTCGTGTTTTTTTAAAAATAATAAACAAGTAAAGTAAAACTGACTTAAGCAACTTTGGCTAAATTGGCTACATTGTGTTTAGGGGCCATCCAGAAATGACTTCACGCACCTAGTTGGGGTCACACCTTTGTGACGATGCGTGACGAGGGGAGGTGGGTGTTTAAGAAATGTGACGTTACATCAAAACGAGCAACTTTAAATAGAAGTTCCACTTAAATATTTGATTGCTTAAAAATTATTTAATGACGTTTTGAATGGCTTCACGCGTATTACAGTATTGGAGTGCAGTCTTGCACTAAATACATACTTAAATGACAATAAAGTGATTTGAAACTTGCTCATTTTCAAATAGAAAATTCGGCTTTTGGTGGGGGTGGGGTCTAACATTATGTGACGACCTGTGACAAGAGGAAGGGGGAGGGGGGATTCTGCCAAAATCGTGTGACGTCATTTATGGACCGCCTTTTATGTCAATGCTTTATAAACATATCATTGTTTGTTAAAGTTCTTCATCATACTCATTTTATTTGTAAACTTCTAAAGAATAAATGTTTAAGATAAAAGATTGATACTTGGCTCTGTGTTGTATCTTGTACACCATGTCCTGCCATGTCTGTAAGATTTTTTTTTAAAAGACATCAACGTAGCAAAAATGTAATTATTTTTTTAATAAACAGTTTTTAAAAATACTTTATGTAATCACAACTAAACTTATAGAGTAAAAACGCCCCAAACATTTGCGTCCAGAAAAAATCAACAACAAAAAACAACACATTGCCGGTGTTGCGTGTTTTGACAAAAATGTCATTCTATCAGCGTATTTTATAAGATCTACAATAAATGTTTTGCCTTTAGTATACAGCCGGAGACCTTGTTAATGCGTTAACTATACTAATATTTTAAACTTCGGCGTCACTAGGGGCTGGGGTGGGGGGTGCCCCCCCCCCAGTTGACACCCTCAGGGGGATGACACCAAAATCTAAAATTTTACTGTGTACGAGTTTATGTCCGAAAAAAAAAGCAGACACATTTCTTTCACCTAGAAAGAAATTATGAAATTATGAAATAAGTTAAACGTGAAATTTTTTAAATAAAAATATATCAGTTAACATGCAATAATAAATCAGTCCCAAAAAACTAAAATAAAAAAATTAAGAAGAAAAGAAACAGCCGCACCAGATAGAGCTTTAAAAAGGCTGTACATATGAGAGGCGGTGTCTTGTTTTAAATGACATAAATAAAAAAAACTGGACTTTGACATACGACACCATGGACGAACGCTACCTAACAACTCCCTCCACGACAGTTGGGGGGGTATACGATTTTTTTTTAAAAAATAATAAAAAGATGCGTTTTCTTTGGGGGTTTTGTCAAGAGAAAATTTAAGGATTAAATTTCTTCAGTTAATAGTTTCGTTTTATTTATATTTATTAAAGGTGTGCAAGCATAGATATGCATGTTTATATACGGGTAGTCCTCGGGTTACGACGGTCCCATCCCGACTTATGCTGTTTCCTGGTTATGAACGCGCCCCAATACAAATATAAAAAAATAATATTACGTGTTATTCCGTCTTTTTTAATTTTTTGTTGATTTTTTAAAATTTTTATGTCATTATCTGCTTTTATGTTTTGGTCGCGGGGCTGAAAAATACGCTTTGTTGTAGTTGTAGGACGAGGAAGACGCTCAGTCTCAGTGCATACGCCATTTTGATTGTTTACACCGTCGTTCGTTCTCTCTCTCTCTCTCTCTCTCTCTCTCTCTCTGTCTCTCTCTTTAAAATACAGTGGGACATATCTAAGTCGAACTCACAGGGATCCGAAAAAAAAATTCTACCTACGTAGTTTTCGAGTTAAGGCAAATGGTGTAATAGGCGCAGATTAATCAAGGACAATGTTGAAATTGAGGGGGGCAGCCATACCTGCTAGAAAGCTTGACAAGAAAAAGAGGCGGTGTCTCATGTTTCATATGAAAGGAAGCCAACTTGCTTTGACATACCGACACAAGCCCATGAGAGGAGACACCTTCCCTCCCCTCACACACTTTACACCCTCCACAGTGGGGTGGGGGAAGTAAGATTTTCATTTTAAAAAGTGTCACAGCATGCAACAAATGCCTTAGAAAATTCGACTAAGGGAGGTTGGAAGCAAAAAAATATTTGAGTTAAGGAGATCTAAAATACATTCGTCTTATGGAATTTGGCCGGGACCTAACAATTAATTTGATATAGGGAGGTTTTCAACTAATGGAAATTCGACTTAGTGAGGTCCGACTGTACTTTTTTTTATGTGGTAAGGAATTGTTTTCTCTTTTTTTTTAAATTCTTTTTTTATGTCATTAACGGTTATATTTTGTGTTATCATTGTACGAAGAGTACTTTACAATATATATATATATATATATATATATATATATATATATATATATATATATTTATTGTTCCCACTTACACTGAAATTCGGGTTACAACCTTTCTTAAGAACGGAACAATGTCGTATCGAGGACCCCCTGTAATATACTCTAAGAAACAATCACAAGGGTTGACACAAGAATGTAAAATTCCAATCTTTATCTGCGCTCTTAGGTTCTGTGCTATTTTAAAATACATCGGCACGAAATTAATTACCAAGTTTCACTAAGCAGTGGCGTCACTAGAGGGGTGCGTGGGATGCTGACCTCATCGGGTGACCCCATCACAAGGGGTGACACAAAAATGTAAAATTCTGTATGTTCCCATTATCTGGCACTGGAAGACTCAGAGGAGTTCTATGAGTTAGGGGCCGGCCATAAATGACGTAACGTGCCTAGGGGGGGGGGAGAGGGGTCATGCATTTGTGACGATGTGTGACGAGGGTGAATGGGTGTTTAAAAAAAATGACCTCACATCAAAAACGCGGAAATTTAAATAAAAGTTTTACTTAAAAATTTGATTTTTTACAATTTATTTAATGACGTTTTCAATGGCTTCACGTGTGTAACGATATTAGAGTGCAGACTTACACTAAATACATATTAAAATGACAAAAATAATTTAAAACATGCTAATTTTCAATTAGAAAATACGGCTTTAAAGGGGGGGGGCGCATTGCTTTGTGACGTCCTATTGGAGGGGGGGGGTCTAAGTTTTGTGACGAATTATGACGAGAGGGGGAGGGGGGTAAAAATCGACCAAAATCGCTTGACGTCATTTCTGGACGGCCCTTTAAGTCGTGAGGGGGCGACACCATGAGCTACCGCCTCGGGTGACACAAACCCTAGTGACGCTTCTGATTTTAACTACACCTTTTACGCAACATATTTATTGTCATAGATCATACATATTCAAAAGAAAATATTACCCACTGATCACAGGTAAGGTATTATTAGGCCTAAGAGCTTCCATCGCCATACCAACTTTTTTTTTCAACTCGAACTTGTGGTCTGCGAGTTCTTCTTATCTTATATTATCTTATCTTATCTATACAGACGCTCCTTCTATGCAGAAGATAGTTGCGTCCACAGACCATGACAGATGATCTGTTGGCAAGTGAAGCAGCGTTCACATGCCACGGCTTTGTGGGTTCCACGCATTGCCCAGCCGCCTAACTACATGTAGTGTTAGGTACCCATTCGGAGCGGGGTGACTCAGGGACGCCCTATGCCCCGGGAACAAACCCTTGCCTTCACACGGATTCGAACCCGTGACCATCGGTACACCAGTCCTTGGAGATAATAACTTTTTGTTAATGATCGTTGTTGCTAAATTATGTGACTGTTAGATTCAGATTCTGAATTTTAATTTTTAAAAATCACAATAAGTAAAAAAACAGCAATTATTATTTTCTACTTCTGTTTAATTTAAATATAACAGTTTTTGCGTTAATTGCTAATGAGAACAATATGGAGCCTCGCATTTTCTATTACCGATTATGAGAAAAATAAACGTTGCGTATTTTTAAAAAAAAATGAAAATGAAAAAACTAACAAACAAACAAAACAAGAATTCTGCTTTCAGTTAAAGCAGTGGTCCCCAATCCCCAGGCCGCGGAACGGTACCGGGCCGTGGAACAAATGGTACCGGGTAACCAAAGGGACATTAAATTATTTGCATTTTATTTACAGTGGTGTATTTCTTTAGGGATTGTGGGTCTTTTCGTTCACAAGAGGCAAATACTTGTAAGCCATTTTGGCGACACCCCATCAAAAGAACATTAATGACACATTAGCGCAGATCGGAACAACCACCTACAATCAAACTCTGAGCTCTTATGTCGGCGCTCTTTGTCGGCACTCTTCCGTCGGTGCTCTTTTGTCGTGAGCGCTTTTGATGGGTCAAACATATTGGCTAGCTGATAGTGATTAACTTCTTTTTCCGTTATTTTTTTTTCCTTTTGGTTTTCATAATTTTATTGATACCTGATCAATCCAAAGTCGTGATTTTAAAGTGTTTTTCAGTGACGCTAGTGTTAATTAATCCACGAGTTTTAGTTGTATCAAGAAGCACTACTTCCAAACCAGAAAAGTCCCACGAACTGGTAAGGAATGGATCCGTGAACCATTCGTAAACAAACCAGGCGAATATAACAAGTCTGTGCAAGAAGAAGTTAAACGACACACGATTGCAAATGACGGGGGCCTTAAAGCTACCTTCGAGAAAACAACTCTTCCAGTCTTCAGGATTAAAGGCATGGTAGAATATCCTGAGACTATCACCATAGCAATTAAATCCCTATTGCCAATTCCGCAAGCTCAAGGTTCTCATTGATTTAATGCTCTCGAAAATTTAAGTATTAAATATTTTTTTTATTTTTTTTTGGTTTAATTGTATTTGATTGTGAAGGCCTGTTTTTAAGTACAATTAAATTAAAACTATAAAATCAAAACAATATAAAATACATGTATGAACAATCAACGACGCCAACCAGCCCCCCCCCCACACCCCCGTCAGCGGGCGCGGTAAAATTATCAAACTTTGACAGGACCGCGGCGATAAAAAGGTTGGGGACCACTGAGTTAAAGAATAAAAAAAAATATTAAAACATAAATAAATACAAAATTCTATTTCAATGTAACTTAAATAAGTTAAACTAAGAACACAAACGCCTCCATGGGCTTAATTAAGATTCGTATCTCGTATCTTAGACTTTAATTTAAGTTAGAGTGATATTTTAATTAATTTTAATAAATTTAATTGTGAAGTTTAGATCTCTTATTCATTTAACCGTAAATGTTTTTCTTTTTAATATTCTTTTGATTATGGTGTCTTTCAGATAATGTAAACACTTGAAAGAAAATAATTAAATTTGTATTTATATTGAAGGACACTGAAAGGTATCTTGGAAATTAAGAATTGTGGATATTTCTTTAACAAAAGTTATTTTTGCAGCAGTTGGGGACGTAGGCTACTTACCGCTACTGTTAGATAATTTGATCAAACAATTTCTTTTTATTCTTTTTTTTTAACAAACAAAAAAATTAGTGGAGCTTTTTACACAATCTTTCCTAGTAAATTTAAATAGATAGACAATTTGGTGTTGTTTTAGAACGAGAATTGTTGGTTGAAGATTGAATACTTTGTCGATCTTTACGAAGAAGGCCTACAACGAAATATAACACACCAAACGTTAATTTTATAACGTTAATTGAAAGCTGTGTTCAAAGATATTTATAGTACGCTTTCATGAAAGGGAGTTTTATGAGGTATTTGAAACAAACAGTTCATTGTTTGACTCCTTAATTATGACAACATGGCGAACAGAGCACTGCCCAACTAACTCATATTTCAAGTTGACTATTGTTCCTCTGATTTTGTTTGATTCCTTAATTATGACAAGAACATTAACAAATTTACTTTAGACAAAAGCTAAATGAATTATAAAATCGCAAAAGCTAATATATTTATTTAGAAAAATGAGATTCTTAATTTGTAACAAGATAATGATAAAGTATTAAGTACGTGACTAAAGTAAGGACCTTACGGTATTACGACTTACGGTAGGCGCCGCATTATGTGGCCCTACTTTCTTTTTCCGCATAAGAAATGAAAGAATATAGGTTATTATTCGGAAATTACATCTCTTAGAAAACAATGTCCCTTTGTGTTACCGACGCCGCGCAGCAAATTTGTTAAGGATAATATAAATATAATGTTAGCGTTTGTGGGGTGTACAGTGTACAGTGTAAGATTTTGCAAAACGGCAAACGATGGTGCAACTTTGTACACGAGTTACTTATTCTGCAGATGGACAAAGGATCCTTAGAGATCCATTGCTAGAAAAGTACTTCATGGCAAGTTCACAACGACTCTTAGTGCTTTTGAAGAGTAGAAAATTATTTTTTGTTAATTTTATCTATTTTTAAATCCCTTATATTAACTTCGAAATCTTGTCTGTCGTCATCTCTCTCTTCGTACGTCGGTCGGGCGGAAAAAGAAAAGTAAAAAATGACCCACTTCCATGCGATCGAGCTAAAATTTGGCACATGGGCCCGTCTCACCTAACAATGCATCGTATCAAAATTTCAGATCGATCGAACGTACCGTAGTTAAATTGATGCATTTTTAGTTTATCCTTATATAACGTATGTAATTCAAATTCACGGTATGTTATTGGTTTTTTTTCCACGTGAGAGTTTGAGTTGACGCTTTGACGTCGACCGTCGTGCCGACACCCCCTCACGTCCATCCCCCGTTATTAAAGACAGGGGACATCAATCGGTGTCAGTCTGTAAATGTTTGTCGCGTTGGAACATAATCAATACTTTTAGTTCTGTCTCATATATAGATCTTATCTTATCTTATCTTATCTGTTTACAGACGCTCCTTCTATACAGAAGATTATTGCGTCCTACGCTTATCTATGGTTTGTGTTTAGTCCTGCATTTTTATTAGAGATTTAAATGTTGATAAAGTGTTGGTTTTCCTGGATTCTTCAGGCAACCCATTCCACGCCCGAATTCCGGACGGGAAGAAGGAAAACTTGTATGTGTTTGTTCTTGCATACGGAATAAGAAAGGTGTTTTTATCCTTATGTCTATCTGAGGGTTGTATTAAGTTATCTTTGTGTTGTATTTCTAAATTAGAATTAATTGCTTTATGTATGATTACTACTTTGCTCTTGGTTCTTCTATCCTCTAGTGTTTCAAGGTTTAATGATTTAACTAATGGTGTTACTCTTGTCAGTTTCGAATATTCTCCAGTAATGAATCTGGCAGCTCTTTTTTGAATTTGTTCTAGTTTATCAATGTTTTCTTTGGTGGATGGGTCCCATACAGAAGATGCATATTCTAGTGCAGGTCTCACCAAAGTGAGGTAGCATTTTAGTTTTATATCTCTATTACATTTGTTAAAGTTCCTTTTTATAAAGCCTAAGGTTTTGTTTGATTTTTTAATAACTTCATTGACATGGGGATTCCATGATAGTTTCTCATTTATTAAGACTCCTAAGTATTTTGCATCTTTAGTTTGGGTCAGTTCTTTTCCATGAATGTAATATTTTGAATTTATTTGTTTCTTTTTCTTTGTTACTCTTAACAGTTGACACTTTTCTGGATGGAAAGACATACTCCAGTTAGTTTCCCATTTTATCAATTCATCTAAGTCTTTTTGTAAAATTTTGCTATCTTGTTCTGATTTAATTGTTCTATAGATTATACAATCATCAGCAAATAGCCTAACTTTTGTACCTGTTGAGATGTTGTTGGGTAAATCATTTATATAAATTAAAAAGAGTAAGGGACCTAGCACAGTTCCTTGGGGAACTCCTGAGTTAACCTTTATTGGTGCAGATTTAGATCCATTAATTATTACAGTTTGCTCCCTGCCCAAAAGGAAGTCTTGGATCCAGTGATGTAAGGAACCTGAGATTCCAAAGTAGTTAAGTTTTTTAAGTAAACTAAGGTGGTGAACTTTGTCAAATGCTTTTGAGAAGTCTAGTAATATTGTATCTATTTGATCATTTTTGTCCAAGCCTTTTGATAGTTCATCTATTAAACCTATTAATTGTGTTTCACATGATCTGTTTTTTCTAAAGCCGTGTTGATGTGGGCATAGAGCATTATATTTGTCAAGGTGGTTAACTATTCTACTATATATTATGTGTTCTAGTAATTTACAGGTGATACTAGTAAGTGATACAGGCCTGTAATTACCAGGGTCTGATTTATCCCCTTTCTTAAAGAGTGGACTTACATTAGCTAATTTCCAATCCTGGGGCACTTTACCCTGGTTTAGAGAGGCTTGAAAGAGAACTACAAAGATTGGGGACAGTTCATTGCTTAGTTCTTTTAATAATCTTGCAGGCAAATCATCTGGGCCAGTAGCTTTGTTTATTTTTAAGTTTTTTAGGAGTGAATGTATACCTATCTCATCTACAGTTATGTTACCTATTTCCTCCATTTTATTTAAATTTATTAAAACTTCCTTGTCGCCTGAGGCAGAAAAAGATGATGCAAAATATGTGTTAAGGATATTAGCTTTAGTTTCATTATCATTATAGGTTTTATTATCTGAGCCTTTTAGTGTGGCTATTCCTGAAGGTTCCATTTTTTTAGATTTGATAAAGGACCATAAGTTTTTATTGTTATCTTTGGTAATTACATTGTTTATATATTCATTTTGGAGGTTCCGACTAAGTTTTTGTGTCAAGTGTTTAATCTTTAAGTATTTTTTGTGTATCCTATGTGAATTGGTAGCTTTATATTTCTTAAATAAGTTCTCTTTTAGTTTGCATAGCTTTTTCAATCTAGAATTGAACCAGCATTTGTTAATTTTATTTGATGTTAGTTTTGTTGGAACATTCTCATCCATTATAGTTTTTAGATTTGTTTTTATATCTTTCCAAATTTCTTCTACTGGGCTATTTGTGTTAAATTTACTTAGGAAAGTTTGTTGGAAGTTAGCCGCTGATTGGTGTAGTTTTATTGAATTACATTTATTCCAAAGATAGATTATTCTTCTAGGTATCTTATTAATTTTAGTTTTTATTGTATTGGTGACCCTAACAATATCATGGTCGGACAGTCCTGGAATTATTTTATAGTCTAACACTAGTCCTGGTCTATTTGTTAGGAATAAATCTAGTGTTTTATTTTTCCTTGTTGCTGTTTTTACTATCTGTTCTAGGTTTATGTTGTTTATAGTGTCTAGGAAGTGTTCATTAATTTCTTTGTTAGTTTGATGGTTATCAATTGTATAATTTTTCCAATTTATATCTGGAAGATTAAAGTCCCCCATAATCCATAGAACTGCATTTTTATTATTCTCTTTTATGAAAGTTAATTGACTACAAAGATTGTTCATGTATTCTGGGTTTGTATTCGGAGGTCTATATATACTGCCTACAATAAGTGGGGATGAGTTTGGTGTAATTATTTTACAATAAATAGACTCTATATTAAAATTTGGCTGTGTAGTAATTTCTTCAGCTATGATATTTGATTTAATTGCAAGTAGCACTCCTCCATAATTGTCTGATCTGTCTTTCCTAAAAATATTATAATTGGTGTTTAAAATCTCAGAGTTATATATGTTGGGGTTCAACCAAGTTTCAGAACCAGCAATTATGTCTGGTTCTTCTGTTTTTATAAGTAGTTCTAAATCTGGAATTTTATTTTTTAAGCTTTGGAAATTAACTATTAGTGTTTTGAGAATGTTTTGATTATTATTATTATTAGATTTTTTATGGGTAATTTTATGGGTTTGTGTGGTTGGTTTCATTTTATCTAGTGGTTTATTTATAAAAGGATTTGCCAAAACACTGTAAGAGTTTGTGGTGATAAGGTCCTTATAGTTAAATAAATCTGAACTGATTTGGGGCAGATCTGAGGGATTTATGGTCCAAAAACTTTGTTTTTCGGGTCTTTTTAATTTCTTTTTTAACATTATAATAATCAATAGCTAATGGCCATCCATAAAGCACAAGTTAAGAACCTTTGTTCTAAAAATAGTATCAAGGGACGTGATGCTGGAGATACAGGATAATTGAAGGAGTATATATGAATTTACTCTGTTCAGTTGTATAAGATGGAATCAATTCACAACTTATTTAAGGTTTCTCTGCCCAAATATTTGAGAAGTCTGCCTATTCCTAAAACAGCAGCAGGCTATGCAAGTTTATCTGGTAATGAATTTCTTCTTTTACTTTAAATTGTAAATAGATGCAGATGTGTCAATACACTTATTTATGACTTTGATAAAGAATAAAGTGAAGTCATAAAGTATGGTAAAGTATAGTTATTGATATTGTATTATAAAAAATACAGACTGTGATTTTGATTTGATTTAAATTTAGTCTTCTTAGTATTTATTTAGCCTACTTACTTAAACTTAAACTTACTAGGCTACTACTTACATTATAATTAATAATTATTATTCTACACTATTCTACTACTACTTGATACTTGATACTTGTTATACACACATTGGGGGTAATCCCTTAATATTAATATAATTTCAGAGCATTTTAAATTTTTAGAACAAAATAAATAAAATAACTTGGTTTTACTTAGTTTTACTAATTTAAACACTAAAATCAGATATAAAAAAGTATTTAATGATTAATGCTTTACAATTAGTTTTTCGTGTGTTTTGTTGAATTTAAAAGGGTTTTAACTTAGAAAAAGGTTTTTAAAAGCAGACTTCTAATAACAACAATGGCGCCGTTAGTCACAGAAGATAGTAAGATAGTGAAATATACAAATTTTTATTTTGTACAAATCGTAAAAGAGTAATTTTATTTCAACAAAAAAATAATGTTTTAATTTTAAAATAGATTTCATAATAATAATTAATGAAGTAGGCTAAGTTTGAAAAAATGTGTTTTTTATGACTTGAAATATAAAATGCACTGAAATAAGGGATTACCCAAATTGGGTATGACATGAAACAACCGATGACCTCTTAAATTTACCCCTCGGCCTTTGACTTNTGATGAGTCTTGTGACATGCATTTTAATTTGTCATTTGTGTCTTTTTCTTATCAAAATTTTTTATTAATATAATATAATTAATATTTTTTTGCCCTGATTTTACTGCAATGCCATTGGGCATGATTGGGCCATTGGCTATTGATTATTGATAATTGAAACTGCTAACAAAGTTTAAATTCATGTATTCATAGGCATAGGTCTAATCCAATCTCAAATTCAAATAGAAGAAGTGTCTAAAATACTAAAATAGTAATAGTAATAGTAATAGTTATCTATTAGTAAATAGATAAGATAAATTTTATAAATTGAATGGGACAAAAGATACATGGGACAGAGAATCAGAGAAGTGCTGAGCGCTTCAAAATAATAATAATATCAAGAGATTACTCTGAGTCTGAGGATACTGAATTTGAATAATATACTATTAATACTTATTAATAGCAATTATGTAGTTTAACTTTAACGTCCGGAACTATTATTTTTACAAAATAGGCTAGGGGGCGCGGTGGTCGAGTGGCAGCGCGCTCGACTGTGCATACCAATGGTCACGGGTTTTGAATCCATGTGAAGGCAAGGATTTGTTCCCGGGGCCTAGGGCGTCCCTGAGTCACCCAGCTCCGATTGGGTACCTAACACTAGTTAGGCGGCTGGGTAATGCGTGGAACCCACAAAGCAGTGGCCTGTGAATGCTGCATCACTTGCCAAACAGATCATCTGTCATGGTCTGTGGACGCAATTGTCTTCTGCATAGAAGGAGCGTCTGTATAGATAAGATAAGAAGATAATAAGATCTCATATCACGATTGTGAAGATAAGGCATAATCCCTGATCGGCCGATTAGGACAATTTGTGTTAAGTCTATTTATTAAAATTAGGCCTACAAATTATGGATTTAACAAAGTTACTGGTGTAAACAAAGTGAGGTGAATTTCCAGGAATGAAGTCAAATGTAGTATTGTATTTTTACTAATCTAAAGTCTAAAGGGAATAAGTGTAATTATTTTTATCGATAAATCATAAATGTAATTAAGGTATGGTTTTAGGGTCTGGGTTTAGTTGACTATTTTTGAATCAAAATAGAAATAGAAAAAAAAATTGGCAGACAAAAATACAAAATTTTAAGAGCACTGTTCTCTTTGCTATTACCGATATTATTATTATGTATGAGAGGAGGGCTCTAAATGATTTAAGTCTTATGGTACAAATTGACCTGCTTTCATTTCCAATCCTTGACACGCAATACCTGGTGCCGGTGGTTGCCCATGATCTCCTCCTACCTTGACTACAGCTTATCTTAGATTTATATGTATAGATGGTATTATTGATACGCAAAAAAAAAGCTAAAGACACTAAAGTAAGAATCAGGAATTACATGTAATAAATAGTTAGTCATCAAAAGTAAATTTGTTAATCCCACTCAAATGGATTTAAATGTTAAAAATGGCAAAAATGTTAATTGTGGCAAGCAATAGAGAAAAGAAATATATAGAGACAACTTAAAAGAAAGCCAGAAATTAGCCATACCCTATCTCTTTCATTCATATTTTTATTGATTCTTACTCATGAAATATAGTACAGAAATAAACGCCTTACACTTACATGAAGACAATGTTTTGCTAAATTTCTGAGTATTATTTCATTATTCACATAATCTTTTTTAATTGCATGTTCCCATTTTGTTATGCCTATACAATTATTATTAATATTTATAAAATTTGAGATCAACAATTTAAGTAACAGAAAGTGAAATAAAAAGTAATAGATAAATATATAAAATATAGGGCTCTTATCGATTAATTTAAATTTAATCGTTAACTTTTGAAAAATTATCGATTAATTAATCGATAATTTCGATTAAAACCAAAAATAGAAATTTATGACGTCATTTAAACTGAACATTTCTCACGGACATTGAAAATTAAGAATATTTTGAACTAAATTTCATGACAATGTGTTTATACTTGATTTGTGCTGAAGGTGGTACGTTAACGATGTATTTGATCCTTTAAAAGAGAATTGTTTATGGCAGTGGACACAATAAACGTTTTCACCATCTTCGACGTTTTGCCATCCGCAGATAGCTTAAAAACAACATATTTGCTCAACTTTCTAGTTATATGTTTAAATTTAACTGCGCTGATGCTGTCAGCAGGGCCGTCTTAACGCATAGGCCCGTTGGGCATTTTCCCCGGGGGCCCACGAGCATATGGGCCCCATGGGAATATGTTTATTTATATATATTATGTATATTCATTTTTTTATTCCTGCGGGGGAAGGGCCCAACACTATTTCTTTGCCCTGGGGCCCAAAATGGTGTAAAGACGGCTCTGGCTGTCAGCCATTTTATAGTTGACGTCTGCCGGTCAACATAAATTAATAAAATAAATTTTAATATTACGCGGGAGATGTTTGTACGTAAAAAAATATATATAAATTATTATTAATAATTTATTATTTATTACTAAAATTTTAAAATATTATAAATATTTTCTTAAATTTTAATCGAATTTTTATCGATTAAAATTATTTTAATCGATATTTAATCGATAAAAATTTTTAACGATTAATCGAGAAATTAATCGATAATTTCCGCAGCCCTAATAAAATATAATAGTAACAGTTTTGGACGTTAAATTCCATGATTACCCTTTTAACTCCATTATCATTAGTCTGTGTATGCATCAGTCTATAAATGTCAGTGACAGTTATAGATTATTGTATATCATTTATAAAGTCATAGTTATAACCTATGGATTATAGAATAATGAAGGTTAGATTCATTTTCCTTAACATATTTCCTTTTATAACAGCAGTCTGTGCTGTCTCAAATAACTTAAAAAATAATATAGACACTTCAAAATGAGTAGTTGTAAGTCATTGACATTGGAGTCATCGGTCGTACCAAAAATCATGGACATTGTTTTTGACATAATATGCTAAAATTTATAATAAAACTTATATGATATGGAACTATTTATATAATGCAAGGGTTAGGTACAGCACCTACCAGTACTGGCTTCTAGCCAGGATTCATAAACACTATGAAGCTTATGCCTATGCTAAAAAGAATTGATCAATAGGCTTAATAGGAGGCTGGAGAGTATATTAATGCTTAATGTTTACAGCTACATTATTGATCATCTGACATTAGAATTAAGTGCAGGGTGGGACATATTACTGAATGGTGCTTCACTTCCCAGGGGATTCAGACTGTTTGATAAAATTTCTTATTGCAACATATGCATATTCTGTAAAAGTTATTTTAAAAAATTTGAATCATATCTTAAAAATACTTAATAACCTTAACTATTACATAAGTTTAGTTTTTATTTTAATTGAATTCATATTTTTCTTTAAAACTTAATTTATAGTATAAGCCAGGGGTGGGAAAACTTTTTCTACGGAGGGCCACATTGAAAACGTTATTGTTATAGGCGGGCCGCATATATATTTTGTCTACTTCAATTACAGTTGACAACGTCTAAATATAAATTAATGAAAATAACCCTGTACTTGTCATTTTATTTCACATTCACACTCTATTACAAATGTACATTTCATTTTAAAATACGAACTGAAACAGTTTCTAATTTGATAATAAGATTTATTATTATTTCAACAAAACTTCATTGTTACCTGTCATAATAACTATGAAGAAGTAGGAACATAATTTATATGCAAGTATTGCAAGCTGACCATAGAGTACAATTATAATTAATGAGAAGTATGTAATTGTTCACAATTTTGGATAATGTTCTTGAACTGTGGAACAAGTTTACTGGTTGTGATTCGCATGACTCCATTCAAATTGCAGCCAGTCAACAGCGATCTGTTCTTAGACTTGTTTATTTTCGTGCAAGAAAAAGCTTGCTCACAGATGTATATTGACCCAAATATTGACAAAAGTTTGGCAGCAAAGTTTTTTAAGTGTGGAAATGCTGCTGCTGGCAAACATCCATAAAACTCCAGCAGAAGAACTGACTTGAACTTCTCTTTCAGGTCACAATCAGCTTGTAGGTCAAGCAGCTCTAACTGTTTATCTCTGCGGCTGAATCAGCTTTTACACTAAATGGCGAAACTGAGGATATTGAAGAGTAGTTCCAGGTTCTTGACGTCTTGGAACCTCCTTTCAAATTCTACAGACAAGGCAGCCAGCTGAGCCTAGTACTTGTCAGCCTTTTCACCAGAAATGGTTTTATGTTTCAGGAAAAGGAAATGGCAAAACCTGTTTTGCCCCTGATTGCATCGAGAACAGGGTAGCCTTGCCTGAAATGATTTAACATGCACATACATTTCATGTGCAAACAAGCTATTGTCCGGAAGTTTGACACTCAGTTCATGTAACTTTTCCATAATGTTAATAGCAAACATGAAGTCTGACTTCCACTCTTCATTAACAATGTTAGTAACAAAGTCACAAACAAAAAACCTTGATCTCCAGGAACATAACTATTTATTCCTTGAGATCCCACACTGGCCTCAATATCTTGCCCAGTATCTGCCAGCAGACACTGATGGGTAGATAATATCATATTATTCAGTTTCCAAATCTTCAAGCAGTGCCTTGAACTGTCTGTGGTTAAGTGCCCTGGTTCTGATGAGGTTTATCACAATGACAACAGGGTCAATAACATGCTTGATATTTAACGCAGCTTTACACAGACTTTCCTGATGGATGGCACAATGAAGAGGTAATAGTGTATGGTCAGGAAGTTCTTCTTTAATTTTTTTTTCATCAACTTCACCAGACTTACGATTTGTCCAGTCAAAGAACGCGCTCCATGGTTTGTTACTCTTGTGATTTTGTTCCACACCAACCCAGTTCTTTTAACAAAGTTCTCAACAGCAGTGAATAAATCCTGGCCTGTAGTTGTGTCTTTGAGTGGCTCATTACTAAATAATTCTTCGGTAAGCTTAAAACGATTGTTTATTCCCCTTATAAATATAAATACCAACAATTGTGCCGTGTCCTGTACATCGGTATATTCGCCCAACACAAGATAATACGACTAAAAGTCTTTGATTGCATCTCGAAGTTGGTGCATTAAATTCTCTCTAATGTTTTCAATGCGCCCGACTACAGTTTTCCCTAATAAAGAAATGCTATCCAAATTTTTGTTTTCTGTTCTGGACACGTAATGCTTGCTGCATCTGACAAGTATCCCTGTCAGAAAAAGACTTATTCCATTTTATAATCTTATGGGACAGCACTAAACTGGATTCGGTTAAAGCATCTTGTATTAAAGACTGTTTGGTGAAAACAGTTTGCAGCTTCTTTAAATTATTAACCAACTCCTGGCAATTCCTTTTTCTCTCTTCGTTCGTTAAATAGTGCCCGAAATCCAAATATTTTGTTTGGTGGTGTCTTTTTAAGTTGTACTCCTTAAAGACGCTCAAACACTCACAGCACAGCAAGCAGACTGCTTTGCTGCCAACGCTCGTGAAGCAATATTTAGCGGCCCATTTGTCTTTAAAAACACGATATTCGTCTTTAATAATTTTTTTTTGGCAGCACTCATGGTTAAGTCAACGTCTATTCACTTTTAAATAACAATATTTACGAAACCGCTAATATGTAAATCATAAACAAAAGCTACTTACAGTTGAGCTGAAATACAATTTTGAATAAGGATGTTAACAATTAATGACTAATGATTATTAATCAATTATGGAGCCATAAAACCGATTTAATATTCCTAGATTTGAATCAATTACTCAAAATAAATTTTTTTAAATAAAATATAGCGAAAATTCTAAACAAAGAAAATTAACATCGACATAGGATCGCAACATGTACACGCCTACGGGCCGCATAATATTCTCTGGTGGAGGCCGCATGCGGCCCACGGGCCGTAGTTTGCCCACCCCTGGTATAAGCAGATTGTTTTAGCTTTATTTTGGAAAATTTCAGTCCTTATGACTGTTCTAAGAGCTTAATGAGAGTGGAAATCCAAAATTAATAGAGAAAAGGTGAGGAAAAATATTGAAATCAAACTTTGCCACCTTCAACAATTTTCCTAAAAATAATGCATCATTCCCAGCATCTTGATAGACAATATCAATTATGGATTCCTTCTATTCCCTTATTAAAGCCTCAAGCTAAATAATCCCAGGACTATAATTTTAAATCTTTAGATCATTCATTAATGAAATTTATCTGGAAAGAATGAATTTAAGAATTTCTGAAGCTTTTTCTCAGGGCATCTAAATTGTGCTAAGAATTTGATATGATATGATGAGACCTGTCCAAAGCAGGCTAACATATTGTCATTTTTTAGATGGCTTTTCAGTATGGCATTGATAATATAAAATTTAGCCTAGTAAGTTCACTGTCTTTTTATTCTTTTACATATTTTTTTCGTAAGCATTAAAGGATTCATTTACTTTTAAAAAAATATTTTTTTTGGAGATTTATGCAGATTTTTAAATGATCACCATGTTTACATGCAAAAAAAAATTTTAAGACACGTATTCAAGAAATGTCATCCTCAGCCTCAATGTTGTGATTATCATGTGAAATTATTTTTAAAAATAACTAAATAAATAACGTGTTTATTCTTTAGTTTAACTTTAAATGCTATTTTTCAGTTGAAGATTGGCTCAACCTAAGTCCTGTTTTTCTGACTTCAGTCATATTTATCTATGCGCTGTTTCAAACTTTGTGCAATCGTAGAAAAAAGATTCCTAAACCAAAGGTAAAATTTTTATATTTATTAAAAATTTTAATATATAAATTTAAGAACATAGAGATATCAGGACATTTTTAAACAGTTGATGTTACAAAATACTCCATTACACATTGGTTCATTGTCTAGGGATAACACGTCCATTACACCTAAATTACAGCAGCAGGACTCCCAGATGTGATTAACAACATAAATCTTTATTGTCACGTGTTAGATCAACAATGTCGAAATTCAGGCAAAAATTTATAATAAATTATTATTAATTTATTTCTAATTTTGAACAGCGAAAGACTAAAAAAAAAGGCCATTATTTATATACTATCTACAATCTTTTGCCAGCCTCTCAAATGCTATGTTAATAATGGCAAACTATTCCTGTTCATCAAACATGCTAAGACAATTGTTGCAAATTCTGGTGTACACTCACTCACCATGCATATTATCAGTAACATAAACCACTAACAATGAGGACTAGTAACTCCCACATTAGATTGCAATTACAATTTTATTTTTATTAATATAAATTTATTAAAACAAGGCAAATAAAATAATATAAAAAGTTACTAAATTGTTTAAATTGTTAAACTTTATAATGATGCAAATAAAAAGGTTTAATGGATTGGTTTCAGAGCACTAAATAATATTATAAAAAATGAAAAGTGTGCTCTGTGTCTAGCTAAGGTATTCCTTTGCATGTCCCGTAATTCATTTTTGCCTTCAAAAAATTATATTGCCAATTCACATATAGATTGTGAATTAAAATATCAAGAAGGGGAAAATAAATTGTATCTAATTTTTGAAAAACATTTATTAAAATTAAAATAGCAATACCTTATCTGGGATTTTACTTTGTGCTTTGATAGTGTTTAACTGTTTTTAAAAAGCCTTTTATACACCTTTCTACTCATAGATATAACTTTAATTTTGATTGGTTACAAATTCTTTAGAAAAAACTAAAAACTTTCTGTGATCAACACTAGTCTTTTCATTGTAGCTCTGTAAAATTTTGTCATATCTGTGCACTTTTGAGCAGGTCAACTATAGCATTCAGAAGGAAGATGATAAGGTTGTCACACAGTTTGATATTGAAGATCTTGGTGACAAGATTGCATTCTGTCGATGCTGGAGGTCCAAGAAGGTAATTTCTTTACTGCTAATATTTATTTGCGTTAAAAAATCTTACAATAAAATAAATAAGTAGAGCAGATATAATGCTGGTTAAAAAAATTAACATCAAAAACAGAAATTAATAGTAAAAGTACAAGAAATATTGCAAAAATGGATGAAGAGATTAATTTTTAAAATGAAGGATATTTTTTTTTGGTTATATTTATTAGACAGGCAGTAATTGTCTTGAAAATTTAACATCCTTTATAGAATTATATCCTCAAATATTAAATGTATAGAATATAAAATTAGAAAGAAAGATAATCTTCCTTACAAGTATACAAAAGATGAGCATTGTCTATTGCTGGATATTTTTATAAATAATGGGAAAAAAACATAAGTGTGACTATTGATTTTGTAATTTCTATTTCTCTTTGATAGTTTCCCTTATGTGATGGCTCACACAACCAACACAATGCTGAGGCTAGGGACAATGTAGGTCCACTGCTTTTGAGGAGGGACGGAGATAAGAACAACTGAAGATTTGTTTAAGATTGAAGCTTCCAGGTCTTTATTCTAACCAATTAAAAAACTTTTCTTCAATCCAATGTTATGCTTTTATTGTTTGTTACATTATATCTATGTCAAAAGTTGAAAACAATTTACTTATGCAGAATATAATTTGGTTCCTATATAGAACCTAGTAAAATCTCTACCTGAAAGTGGGGTTACTCTTAGTATACATATAAAAGATTTTATGTATTCATATTCTTGTAATGAATATAACTAATATCAAAATTATTTTTTACACATCTTCATAATGTACATGCCATTATCTAGTTGATGTAAGGACATTTTTTTACATGCATTAATTTGGGAATTCTATTGCTGCTCTCACACATTCCCACATTGTACTTTAAAAATATTTCTTGTCTTAATAAATTGTAAAGATTTATTTAATCACTCGTATAACGAAAAATCTAAACCTTAATGTCTGTTTAAATATAGATATTTTGATTTCCTAATATAATTTAAGAAGTCTTCTGAAGATCTATTACGATTTTCCCATACAATTTTCTTGTATCAAAAATAATGAATCATCCAATTATTTTTATAAATTTTCTTTACAACTTGTTTGTTTATTTAAGTTATGCACAGTTGTGTTTCTTATTTTTAGTATGTGAGAGAGGAAATATGTACAGTGGGGTTTAAAGCAACACAGCACATACTGTCTGTATTTTAAAAATCTCAGAGCCATTTTTAAATGATTTAGTAATTATGCCAGGGCAATGATTAGCAACTTGCATTAGTTGATTAATCCTAGATGTCTTTTTTACCCCTAAATCATTCCTAGACTTAAGACCAAAACAATTCATTTATCATTTGCAAATAGTGCCATTGATACATGTTAATCATTTCTATGCCTAATTAGAAAAAATATTGCATGTCTCTGTTAGCATTTTCACTTTGCTCTCAATTACTCATCACATTGTTCCATGATTCATAACAGATCTAAATGTTAGTTAAGAAGTTGATTAGGAAAGTTTCTATATATCCTAAATTAATTTTTTTTTAAAGGCATCATAAAGAAATTTCAGATACCTGCACTATATGTTCATCTTTCTCAAATTGTTACTTGTAAGAATGCGTAACAGTGTCCATATTGATTTTTTGCAGTCTAATTTTATATAAGGACAACCATTTTTTTTAAGGTTATACAAAGGGTTAAAGTTAAATTCAAGTGTTTCAAATGAAGTCCACATTTTAAAAGTAAAATACAATGTAGATGAACTATGAAGTTTTCAAGCATTGAATAATTGGTTCAGTGATTGGGTAATTACAGATTTAATGGCATTTTTAAAGTATGTAATGAAATCAATGATTTTCAAAATCACCCAGAAACTGATATTGTTAGATTATCATATTCTTAAGTGATACTCAGAACTTATTTTTAAGGTTTATTTGCGTTAAAATCTATTAAATGTCTGAAATGGAAATATCATTACAAAATTATTAATTTTTTTTTGTTTGTAATATGGCCAAGGGAGCAAAACGGTATTTACATGTGATAAGAGAATTTATCAATACTATGTCCCTTGTATTATTTTGCTTAACATTCCAAAGTGTACTTGACAAGGCGAATCATTCAATTAATTTATTTGCACATTTTAATGACTTGTTTCCTTGTGTAAATGCGAACAAGAGATTGTTGTTAAACCTACTGAAGTGGGATTTTCTTACAGAGATGTCTTTGCCACAGGCGGGAGTAAAAAATGTATAGCATTAATATAACAGTATTTTCTATTTTCATATTGTTAAAATTAGCTCTTAACTTTGTATTGACAAATTTAAGTGGAATAAATATTTCATAACTTTTCACATATAAATAGTCTTCACAATTTATTTGCTGAATTCGCTGGATTCTAAATGACTGGTCTCACAGTGATTTGGATATGTGACTTAGTGTTTTTGTGTTTTTTTTTATTGAAGATAAGATTTGTGGTTCCCACAAGGAATTTCTTTGTTATTAGTGGTCGACATAATGGTGTGGTTACTGAGGACCTGTGGTTATCTGGGATCTATTGCTGACACAAGTGGTTTTGTTGTCTAGCATTTGTGGTTGAAATTATGTTGTAGTTTTCCAGCTTAACACATGGGGTGTGGTGATCTGGTATACATGGTAGACAAAGGGTGTTGTCAACTAAGATGACACACTGGATTTGGTTGCATATCAGGGGTGTGGTTATTTAGGATTAGTGGTTAATACAAGAGATGTAGTTGTTTAACAGGTGTGATTGTCTGGGATTTGTGTTTGACATCAGTGACCAGGAGTGTGGTCATCTTGGATCTGTGGATGTATCATTTACCATTAAAACGACTTTACTGAAACGCAGCATGCCATAAAAATAATATTTTATGTTGTACCACATTCACGTACCTACTGGGTATTTTTACCTTATACAGTTACAATACTCAATATTATTAATTAAAATAACCGTAAAAAACCAAGTTTTTCACTATGTACTAGACGTAACTAAAAGAATGTTCATTATAATACGCAGCGCAAGACCATCCAAAAATACAAAATTGCAGTTGTGTCGTAAAACATGTTTAACATAATGCGCACCGATCAGGAATATGTTTATAAAAAGTGTTGTCAATAAAATACGCACCTTATTGCGCGACAGAAAGGTTGTTCAATATAATGCGCACCCTTACACTCTTAAAAAAATAACATGATACATAGGAATAAATAAAATAATCTAAAAAATCAATAATTCAATTACGGTACATGTGATCGATCTGAAATTTTGAAACATTGTTTTTATAATCGGTACGAAACTGCCTGCAGAACTTCAGCTCACTAGCTTACGAGGAAGTGGGTTAAAAATTGATCCAAAGTTTTGGCGACAGACAAGCAAACAAGCCATCAAGCAACCAGACACCACGAGTTGATATAAAGGATTTTAAAATATCATAGTTTGGTTATCATCTATAAAACATAAGAGTAGCAGACTGTTTGTCTTAAAACTGTCACAAGTCATGCCCTATCGTGTGATAGCCTATAACTATAACATAGAGAAAACGCATCTGATCCAAGCTCTTGTTTCTGCTTACTTATACTTATAGAATAGTTAAACTTGTATTAATCTCAACCTAGAAGTTTGATATTGTTTCACATATGTCAGAAATACTCAAAAGGCATATCTGAACTGGAAAAGCTAAAAAAATCGTGAATATCTAAGGCATGCGCCTATTTAGATCATTGAAATGCGTGCTATTAATACCTATTGTGCTACACTGCTGCATAATACATGAGCCAATGCCTCGACATAGACGATTGCGTCTGAGCATTCCTGTACCAGCATGTATATTATGTTTTTGGTGTGCAAATGGACTGTGGTGCCCCGAATACAGAAACAAAAACAATGTTAAAAAAAACACAGCTAAGTGTCATGCGCATGTTTCGAGACCAAAAAAAGCGTCAAGGTTTATTCACGTTGTTCTGATTTCTTCGTGATGTAGTTTGTGTCCGTTCTCTCCCCCCCCCCTTTACTTTGCACTATCTATGAGCAAGTCTACGGCGTATTATACCCCGCGGGTCGCATCTATTAAACACTATTTCATGAAATGCTCTTTAAACGTCACTTTAGAAATTATTCCATTTAAGATCAACAACCCTTGATGTTTTCGTCAATCAATTTCCCCTGATTTCGGCCCATGTTTTTAAACACTTTTTTAAAAAAATAAACAAACTCATTGTTATTGAAAAGAATATCCTTGTTTGTTTCAGTTTTGTACTTTATTCTCTATATTTCCATCAGTAACTAATGTATTGAATAATTTGAAAATAATGGTGTTATGTGTTTAAGAACCATTGAACAAGCTAACACAACGCCAATGATTTAACATGCTGTTGTTCAACTCTGTTCATATAATGTTCCAGAAAAAAAACCACGTGATAAATTGTTCAACATTTTTAATCGCAATTTTCCCCAAATTGTTATATATATACATGTGTGTGTGTATGTATATATATATATATATATATATATATATATATATATATATATATATATATATATATATATATTCTTTTGCCCTTTTAACAAGATCGTATTATTATTATATTAAATTCAAAACTGAAACTTACACTTAATTAAATTGTACCGTCTCTTAATTTTTAAACCATCACGGTTTTAAACCGAAATTAAAGCCATGTTTTTGTTGTTTATTTTTTTCCTTTTAATTTACTTTTGGGATTATAAACATCATTCCCGCCACAGAGGGTGTGTGTTTTCATATCTTTTCTTGCAATTTTATATGGGCATCATAATTAATGATCGTATCAAATCTACATATGGACTAACCATCAAAGGGGATACTTTTGTAATCGCTTAACTTCATTCAAGTTTTGTTTTGATTTGGGCTAATGTTTTATTGTTGCACTGTAATAGTGACAAAAGGTATTCCCATTGTAATCGATATTTTTACACTAATCTTTGAAAAATGCGATATGAAATATTTTCTTTTGTGGGAACAATAAGATAAGACCTTAGCATGGGGGCTGATTGCTCCGTTTGTCTTGTCGATAAGGAAGGAACCGTGTTCAAATATATTTATAATTCTATTGTGGATCCTGGAGACGTCAATGTGTTATCTGCATTCATTGACTAGTTGTCACGTGAAGATACATTATAAACTAGGGGTCTCCAAAATGTTCAGATCACTACCCCAAAATATGTTTCTTAAAACCAACATTACCCTCTAACCCATCCTACTTTTGGAATGAACAAAAAATATCAGGAATGTTTTTGTTTTTTTAAAAATCCTTTATATTAACTCGTGGTGTCTGGTTTCTTGCTTGCTTGATTGCTTGTCTGTCGCCAAAACTTTGTATCGATTTTAACCCACTTCCTCGTAAGCAAGCGAGCTGAATTTTTGCAGGCAGTTTTGTAGCGATGATAAAAACTATGTATCAAAATTTCAGATCGATCGCATGTACCGTAATTAAATTATTGATTTTTTAGATTATTTTATTTATTCCTATGTATCATGTTATTTTTTGAGATAGAGTGTAAGGGTGCGCATTATATCGAACAACCTTTCTGTCGCGTAATAAGGTGCGTATTTTATTGACAACACTTTTTATAAACATATTCCTGATCGGTGCGCATTATATTAAACATGTTTTACGGCACAACTACAATTTTGTATTTTTGGATGGTCTTACGCTATGTATTATAATGAACATTCTTTTAGTTACTTCTCGTACATAAAGGATTTATAGTCAAAAACTTGGTTTTTTACGGTTTTTTTAATTTAAAGTTTATTTTTATAAAAGAAATCCACTTACAAAGATTAACAATAATAAATAAATACTTTAAAATTTTAATTTTTTTTAACAGTAACATCCTCATTAGGGAAGAGATGTTTGGATACTGTCTTCGAGGTTCATTAATTTATTTCTCTTATCTTTTCTTTTAGTTTAAGTTTCTAAATGCGGCAATGTATAATAATACACCTAAAGATAAAAATTTTGAAAGTCAGCACACATTGACGCGACATCACGTCAAAAGCCTGTAAGTAAAGTGTTCGGCTTTTGTACATGAGCAGGGGATTCCATAACGCTGTTCAAGGGTGGCGGTTCCCAAAGTGTCTTTAGGTAAGCCTTACCTTTGCCTGCACCATGCACCTCCCTCTAAAAAAAATAGCCGGTAGGGGATGGGCGGGCTTGACCACAAATGAATAGAAGTAAATTTAAATTCAAAATATTACATTCATGGAAAAGAACTGACCCAAACTAAAGATGCAAAATACTTAGGAGTCTTAATAAATGAGAAACTATCATGGAATCCCCATGTCAATGAAGTTATTAAAAAATCAAACAAAACCTTAGGCTTTATAAAAAGGAACTTTAACAAATGTAATAGAGATATAAAACTAAAATGCTACCTCACTTTGGTGAGACCTGCACTAGAATATGCATCTTCTGTATGGGACCCATCCACCAAAGAAAACATTGATAAACTAGAACAAATTCAAAAAAGAGCTGCCAGATTCATTACTGGAGAATATTCGAAACTGACAAGAGTAACACCATTAGTTAAATCATTAAACCTTGAAACACTAGAGGATAGAAGAACCAAGAGCAAAGTAGTAATCATACATAAAGCAATTAATTCTAATTTAGAAATACAACACAAAGATAACTTAATACAACCCTCAGATAGACATAAGGATAAAAACACCTTTCTTATTCCGTATGCAAGAACAAACACATACAAGTTTTCCTTCTTCCCGTCCGGAATTCGGGCGTGGAATGGGTTGCCTGAAGAATCCAGGAAAACCAACACTTTATCAACATTTAAATCTCTAATAAAAATGCAGGACTAAACACAAACCATAGATAAGCGTAGGACGCAATAATCTTCTGTATAGAAGGAGCGTCTGTAAACAGATAAGATAAGATAAGGGCACGGTTCATTGAGAAAATGGTGCCAGAGCAGAAAAAAAAGGGGGGGGGGCAGAGAATGCACTTAGAATAAGGTACTACCAGAGTAGATTAACACCATAGATTGACAACACCTAATAGCGAGCGTGCCTTATGGAGTTAATGAAAAAATACAATCTTTTGTGTATGTATGTGGTTGATTCAAATATAATTTAATTTAAACATTTCTTTGTAATATTAGTAAACCCTCTCAGCATTTCACTGTTAAGTGGACTTTTTATTTCACATGGTTGTAAAAAAAAATTATCTCAAGAGGTAGGCGGTAGCTACTAATAGTGGGGCAATTAAGTTTTATTGTCAAATATATAGGCACTATACAGGTAACCCGATAAGTAATAACGTCTAAAAATAACTCCCCAGCTCTATACATCAGCGGCGGCGACGTGAGAACATTCCGTGTACTAAAGTTACTTCACAAAATATGTATTTTTTTTTAAAAAGGCGGTTAAGCTCTATTTTTAAAAGATATTTGTTTAATTATTTGTGCTAACCATTTTTCCTTGGGATGCCACCTGTAACGTATTGAAATCCCCTGAACTACGTAAATTTTTTAATACAAAATTTGACAGTTCAGATGTATTACATCTTTACCTGCATGTCTGTGAAGCTAAAAAGCAAAATATCATGTATCGAATGCGCATGTCTTTTTTAAAGAAAATAATTCAACGCAGATTTCGGAAATTTTTGGCTGAATTTCGATTTACGAATCTGTACACTTAAATTTATCGTTTATTTCTTTTATGTTGATCAGGGCTGAGATCGACATTGATTATTTTGGGTGGTTTGCGGTTTATTAATTTGTGTTTCCAAGTGTGAGGGCAGTACCATAACATTCCGATCTTGATGTAGATAGTTCATTTAGGTGACCAGGGATAAAAAGTAAGTTATTTAGTCAGGTAGAAATATGAGAATTCGGTCAAAGCCAGAGTTGAGATACGACAACATTTTCGCCAAGCCAAGTTAACTCATTTATTGGACGATGATATCAAATAAATTGTGTGTGTAAAAACTTACGCTAAATCTCTATCAACTAGGGGTTGTAGGGTGCCTACAGGGCCCACTTTTGTGTCAAAACCCCAAGTAACTTATCCTTGTTTGATAAATACGAAATATTAAACTTCCTGAAATGTACACAAAGTATTTTATAATTATAAATCCTCAAATCCTCTTTTTACATCGTTCCCTTTTCCAAAATTAAAATATAAGCTAAAACAATGACTTCATATAATATTTTTTTACAGCGCGTCTTTAATTTATAACTATTTTGCACACCTTTTGATGCACACCTTGTTTTAAATATAATATCAAACAATGACGTCATAGCGTTCCACATCCAGTGAGCCTATGAGTGACTTGACTATTTCATATTTATTGTGTGTTTAGCATATAGATATATGCAATGCATGATTCCTCATTTGTTCAAGTCTGCTATTTCTGATTTAAGGATTTCAGATGCCAGAATTAGTTCAGCAAACACTACAATTATTTAATTATAATTACTTGGAGATAAAATATAACTTCGCCTAATTTTAGATACGCTTAATTGAGCTATACTAACAATAAAATTGATCATGAAATCTATTTCCATATCAATTGTTCATTGTTCAAAGTACAATAAACATCAAATTCTGACATTTGTTTAATAACGTCATTGCTCTGGAAAAAAACAGTTGAGAAGTCATCTTCAACGTCTGAAATCTTGAAACTATTAATGACTTGATCAATATAAACAATACTAAAATAATTGAACAAACCAACATTCCATGAACTGTCAGCTTAAATAACTCTTGGAATCAGACACATTCATTTAAAACGTATATATTCAAAATGAATTGACTTGCTCAATATGAAATGAACTGGGGGCAAGCGTCAACGCCTGACGTGCAATCAAAATAAACTGACACATTGAACTTTGACTCCTTTTTTTAAAGTTTACAAACAGACAATGCATCAAGACTTGACGCACCCTTTATCTTGTCTCAATATTAGAAGACAACCAACTATTTGAACCAGTTCAACTGTTGTGTCAAAACCGCATAACTCCTATTAGCCTCTTTTGGAAACGACACAGGCTAACAGCAAAAGCGATAATACAAATGGAACTAACAAAATCATAATAATTTAACAGCGACAGCAATAACACAAAAAAGAACTGAGATATTAACACACTACAGCAGAAATAGTAATAATAGAAATGGAACTAACGGAGACAACATAAACTAACTGTACTATACCCTGGGTACCACAAATTGACACATAGATAGACGACACAGTGTGTCAACATCAATAACATTAAAGAAACTGATACAACACAACATAAAACTGCATATATCAAAAACGAAATTAACTGAGACGACGACACGATGACATTTGCCAACTGCGGTGGTATCACATGTGTCAGCCATGTGACATTTATCAATGAGACTTCAATTGAGGTCGCCCTGACTAGTCCGCCGACCCGGTGGAAGCAACTGCTGTACCGAGATGCACAATGAGCTACACGTGTAGGGTTTGAGGGGGCATTACGTTTGTTCGATACCGAAATGCCGGACCAAACCCCAAACTTTACGCTCTACTTCTGACAAGGGTCAAGGTTGATGCAGCAGCCAACAGCTTGACGTTTTCTTTGATGTTATCTCTCACATTCCTGGCAGCAAAAACTTCATCCAATGAGAACATCGAAGATGTCCTATATACCAAACCGAAGATGTCCTATATACCAAACCGAAGATGTCCTATATACCAAACCGAAGATGTCCTATATACCAAACCGAAGATGTCCTATATACCAAACCGAAGATGTCCTATATACCAAACCGAAGATGTCCTATATACCAAACCGAAGATGTCCTATATACCAAACCGAAGATGTCCTATATACCAAACCGAAGATGTCCTATATACCAAACCGAAGATGTCCTATATACCAAACCGAAGATGTCCTATATACCAAACCGAAGATGTCCTATATACCAAACCGTGTGAAGTGAGGTGTCTCAAACTCCTTCTTGGTGACGTACACAAGTACACAACATGGGGTCGTGAGAACACAACAGACAACAAACAATACTCGCCCGGGTCTAACTCCACAAACATAACTCGATTGACGGGTTATTCTAACACGATTGAAACAGTCCGTTGATACTGATATATGGCACACGATACAAAAAACAACGACTTCGCTTTTAAATATTTGTTTTTAAATGACATTAACTACTAACATCATTGATGGATTGAAAGAATAAAATGTGAGCCCTTGTGAAGAACATTTAATAGACTGTTAAAGATATTTTTTTTTAAAAAATACAGACAGAGCTCTAAAAAAAATTGAATCACTTTTAATTTTGCTGAAAGTTTACATTCGCATTGGATAACTGTCAAAACAAGCTACACCAATTAACTTGATAACTGGGTTTAGGTGACCAAGAGCGAGGCGAGAATGACTTGAATGATAGTGTGAATATTTTCTCCTTATAGGGTACATGATATTCTTTCATTTAAAAAAATGGAAAAAATAAGACCAAAACAACAAGATCATCTTCTAAATCTATTAATTCTCTATCTTTAAAGCCATTTAGTTTTAAAGTAAATCGACTGATTGCTAAATTAAATATCAATTACATAGTTACATAGCTTTTAGATTAGATAATAACTTATTTCATGTTTTAAAAAAAATATATAAATTAAGATTTCAAAAAAACTAAATTGTACTTGTACGCATTTTTATGTGTAATTTATGTGATCATCCATTTTTATTCCTTCATTTTAATTCATTAAAAGACACACACACACAAATACAGAAGAGGGAAAAAAGTATTAGGGGCCATCCATAAAGTATGTCACGCTAGTTTTGACCATTTTTAACTTCCCCCTCCCCCCTGTCACAAACTGTCACAAATCTTGGACCCCCCCCCCACCCCTAAAGTACGCCACACTTTCGAAATAAAAAATTATTTTTATTAACAAACTAATTAAAATTTAATAAAAAAACACCGTGACGTCACAAATGGCCGGACCCCCCCTCCCCGTGTCACAAACTGTCACACTTTCTTACACCCCTGGCTCCCCCCCCTGGAGCGTGTCGTACTTTATGGACGGCCCCTTGAACAAACCTGTGTTTCATCACAAACTATAGCTTGTCGAAAATTTATTTCAAAATTAAACCGCCAACACATGATTTTAACGAGATGCGAAAAAATAAAATTGTTTTTAATATATAATATATAACTACATCAATTACACTCTGCACACAACAACAGTTTCCTGGAACTGTCCTTAATTTCGTCACATCACTTCCCATCACAGCGTTGCTATCTATCTACACTATCACATAACTCAAGTATCGTTTCACACATCAAGCATTAATTTTTAAAAAATGTAAACACTCATGGGAAACAACACGCAAACTTACTACCATCTCCCCGACGTCAGACCGTCCATTAAACACTGCCTTTTCCAACTGTATGACATAATATTTTATAATTTATCCTTGAAGGCTGTCCTTAACAACGTATCCAGCAAACGGGTTACCTTGCCTGCCGACTTTCGATATCCCAACGGTTAACGTTTAAGAAATAAAAAATATTATAATAATCGATATCCCACTTTAGACTAAAGGGATCGGTATCGACACAACGCTTATGGAATCGATTTCAAAAAATTTACTTATCTAAAGAAATCCAATACTTGGTCCCACAATTAGCCCAGTAATAACAAAGTGTGTCACAGCGGAACGATAACGTTGTATTGACTCGGAAACCTACCGGGCCGAGTGAACCAGGAAGTATCTGCGCAGACTGCACGCATGGCGTAACACACCAATAGTCAACAGGTTGGGGAGGTATTCGTTTCAAAATGAAACTAAATTTCGGCATAATAATTCTCTTATACGCCTGGTCTTGGTTGGTGGTGGTGGTGGGGGGGGGGAGGGTGAGTAGGGGGGCGGTGGGAGGGAGGATTAAGAGTTAACACAAAGGGAGGAGCCAAGTAGGGTTAAGTATGAATTTCAATTTATAAAATATTTTTTTAACACTCTACTAAATGGGTTGTTTAAATTATAAAAGTAAAAGGTCGAATTGAGGTTCTTTAGGAATTATTTGCATGTTTGACATTCTATTATAGATATTGAAGTGCCAAAAGTCTTATATTATCTTAGATTAGATTAGAGACGCTCCTTCTGTACAGAAGATTATTGCGTCCTGAGCTTATCAATGGTTCGTGTGTAGTCTTGCATTTATATTAGAGTTTTAAATGTTGATAGAGTGGGTCGGGTCATGCAACCAATTCCACGCCCAGGATTCCAGACAGGAAGAACGAGAATTTGTATTTTTTCTTGCATACAGAATAACAAGTGTTTTTATCCCTCAGAGCTATTGGTTAAGTAGCAGTACTGTTTTGTGACTGAATTTATATATAGGGAAAGATAGATATAGATAAATAAGCGAATGGAAGTAGACCCACTGCTTTAGATAAAATAAAAATTCCATTCCAATTCAAACATATAAGATTATTTTAAAAATATTCATCCCAGTTAGTGATAGAACAATAAAAAATATACATTCCTCTTGCAGTGGAAAGACAAACAAGTAAAATAAGTAAAATGTAAAAAAATCTTTTTTTAAAAAGGACACGCTTTTATTTACATATAGAAATTGCACTAAATATGTATAATACAACACACAAAAAAAAACATTTTCCCCTAACTGAGAATTGAACCTCGTACCCCCATGTCGGCAATCGATCACGCTTATATTTCGGCCAGCAAGACTTGATGTTGATAGTACTTTTTAAAGTTATAATAATTGTATCCCTCTAGGGCGAATTGAGGCATGGTTCATTGACGCAAGTGATTATTTTTTTTATATAGACAAAAACTAAAAACTAAAAGTGCAATAATTTCAATACGGTACATTCGATCGATCTGAAATTTTGATACAATGCATTGTCATCCAAGATCTATCTGTGGTAAAATTTTTAGATCTCTAGGACCATCAGAAGTGGTATAATTTTACGTTTCAAGTTTTGAAGGAAGGATGGAAGGAAGGGTGGATGGATACAACATACAAACATTGTGACTTAAATAAAAGCGTGTAAAATGGCGCCCCTTCAAGTACTAAAAAAAAACGCCCCCCCCCCATGCACCCAAGTTACTGTGGGTTGTTTGTCCGTTTATGGGGGTAGGGTAGAGGTTGAAGGTTAAATCTTGCCCTATCGATTTTCGCAACAGTTTAAACCTTATCAGCCTTAATCAGCCGTGAAACATATAAATCAAACCCATTCAGTGTATCGAACATGTTTGTATTGCGAGGCCAATAAATCAAAGTGGTTGAAGTGAGGTGTCTCAAGCTCGGTATTGGTGACGTACAACACATGGGATCGTGACGAAACACACAAGTAAACAGACAATCATCGTCAGGTCTAGCTCAACAAAATATCATGGATCGGGTAACGTTAAAAAAAGGAGGTGGTGGTGACACAATCCGTTGATATTGATAAGGTAAGCGTTTCGGGAAATCTACATTGCTAGGAAATGAGATTGACTTGATATATCTATAGATAATTAGAAACCAAAAATAGGGTAAGTTCTATATGTAGGGTTGACAATGGATAACGAAAAATCTGCGAGAAACCTATTTTTCTGCAGGAAATATATATTTTCGAAGAAGCTTGAGGACTTGCAGTCAAATTAAAATTGCCCGTTGGTTTAAAAACTGAGTACAAAATATTGGGTGAGACTGCAATCAGGCTTTTAGATTGCTTTTTCCGGTTTTGGATAACACCGCAGCAAAGTTTTTAAATCCCTAATATTAACTTCACCGCCGTCTCTCTCTTAGGGTTGCCAGATGTCCGGTTTTGTACCGGACTGTCCGGTATTACCGTTATTTGTCCAGTGTAAAAATTGAAGCAATACCGGACATTTTACATTGAAATATTGTGCCATCGACAAAATTTGACACTAGTGTCCGGTATTTTTGAGACAGCCACCTGGCAACCCTACTCTCTCTGTCGTTCTGTCGTCATCTCTCTCTGTCTTGGGCGGGCGGAAAAACAAAAGTCAAAAATGACCCACTTCCCGTGATCCGATCGAACTGAAATTTGGGACACGGAACCGTCTCACCTAACGTATCAAAATTTCAGATCGATCGAACGTACCGTAATTAAATTAATGAATTTTTAGTTTATCTCTATACGAGGTATGTAATTCAAATTCACTGTTTGTTATTGTTTTTTTTCACGTGATTTAACGTCACGCGTTGACGCGACCCATCGAAGTACCGGCGTGCTTTTGTTTACATTTGACGTGTCACGCTGAGCTCGGTCCAGCGATAGGTGACCAGATCTTTCCCCTCTCCCACCCGCCCCCCAGGGGTTATAAAGCAAAGGAAAGTTAAGACAGATTCAGGCTGTAAATGATTGTCGCGTTGGAATATAATCAATACTTTCAGTTCTGTCTCATATATAAGGGATTTATAGTCAAAAACTTTGTTTTTACGGGTTTGTTTTATTTTATTTTTTTGGAGTGTCTATTTGTTTGTTCGATGAGGAAGGCTTTTTGCCAAAAAATTCGTTGATCTGTGAGGTCCCGTCAGGCCTATGCATACCTGTTTACATAATATATATATATATATATATAATATATATACACATATATATATGTATATATATAGGGCTGAGGAAATTAACGATTAATTTCTCGATTAATCGTTAAAAAATTTTTAACGATTAACTTATTTTTATTTACACATATATATATATATATATATATATATATATATATATATATATATATATATAATATATATAATATATATATATAATATATATATATATATATATTATATTGTATATATATTAGAAGCTGAGTAGCACGATACAAAATTTATACATTTGAATATTGAAGTAAGCAAAGATTTTGTCACCTCCTTCTACGAAAAAAAAACCCCCAACATTTTACTTAAATGGTAGAAAACAAAACAACTGCTCATTTTATAAAGCATTTGTCGAATGGGCGGCCACCATTTCCGATTTAGTTCCGGGGCATCTATTATTTTAAAGTTATTTATTTACCTTTTATTTTATTTTTTATTTTAAAAAGTATTATTTATTATCTTTGTAAAATTTATTTGCTTTTATTGTTAGGCGCACCAGTTTATCTCAAAATACACCTAATCCCATAAAACGGTTAACGTAGTCGACAGCACTCTGATGACGAGGTAACGGGTCCAGTTCCTTCAAGCTAAAAAAAAAGGCACTCTAGTCACATGGAAAATTTAATGAAAGATTTTCACGTTTATTGAACGTTAAGCAGATTTACTTTGTGTTGGAAGGGCGCCTGGGGCGGGGGGATAACTGTCACCTTTAAATAGATCACGTCGGTTTATTAAAATACAAAATTCTCCTATAGTTTACACATCGGTTTGTAAGTCAAAGTAACTCTAGAATGGGGCTTGACATTTCTGAAACCGGAAAACGTCATAACTCATTGAGTTATGTTCTATTTTTAGATTACATTTTAGCGGAACGATGTTTTGAAGCATAGATACTGTCGAGCCAATAAGCTCTCAAAATTGCTAGCATTGAAAAATTACGAAACTGTTTTTTCTTGTTCAAGTCCAATAAGCTGTCTTTAATTAAGGAAGAATTAAAAAATAGCTGTTAAGATACATTCTTCTCAATATACCTACATTTACATATTGACTCGTATTTTGTATTAAATTTTTATGAAATTTGTCCCCCCAAAAGACCCCAATATTTCTATTAATAGAATTCCGCCATATTATAACAAGGAAAAATTCCAGATATAAACGCTAAATGAGGTTCTTCAATATAACATGCTTTTGGTGTGGAATAATTCGCTATGTTTTAACGAGATTTACGGGAAAGTGTTACTGACAGAGCGGCGAGTTTCATTTAGTAGAATGGGGCGTCAAAACGTCTAAGCCGTCTAGGAGAGGGGGTACTGTCTGTGTACCTTGTGTTTACTTTCGAAAACCGAATACCCCGACTACTCAAGTCAGTTCCACTGCACTGCTATTTGCGCAACAGATACATTTTGACACTGCTGTAAGAAGGGTTGGTCGGGGATAAGGTCGATCGCAACGCACGACAGCTTTTAATTTTAAAAAAAAATTAAGTGCCATAATTATTGCCCAACTAATGAGTATTTCGCGTATCTCGCCCCCCCCCCTGCCCTAATTGATCTAGCCCCAGTTATGCCACAGTCCGTTCATACGAGTTGCGGTTTTAAAATGCATTATTGTCCAAAAAATTAGAGTTGACTTCGGTCCAATTTTCTTACCGTTAGGATGGAAAAACACTGCTGAAGTAACTTCGAGTCTAGACTCTTCTGGAGATAAGGTCGGAAGATGACCGAGCTACTCAGACTTGTAAAATCCCCGAGTCATTGTATACCCGCAGTTTAGAACTAATTAGCACGTTGATTACTGCCTTGCCCATTTAATAGCTAACTCACATTTCCTTCCAGGTCATGATATACCAATCCCTTAAATGAAGTAGATTAAAACAATTAAGGCTATAAGGAGTAAATTTAAACTGTTATGCCATTTACAAATATGCAATTCTATGATGACATGTTGAGATACAATAAACCAGACCAAGGGGTCATGTGCATATTAAATAAGCACGAATGTGACATGTTTTACCCATTTACATTAAGAGTCATTTCAGTAATCACATCTGCTTCTCACCCAAAATCAAAGGCAAGAATTTAAATTAAAGTATTTCGAAAAGCTCTAAAAGGAAAATTATTGCAAGCAACTTATATTATATAAGCTAAGGTCGTGTATTTGAAAATATGAAAATTTGTTTCATAAAAATATTAATATCTTTTTTTGTAAAATCTGAATTATTGTATAACATTTCTCCCATAAAACACACACACACACACACAAATAATAAACCACATTCTACAAGCTGCCCTATATAATATGTATATGTGCAGAGGCCAAAATAGTAAGGCAAAAAATTAAGTTATTTGTTAAGAACAAAATTATTATAATTCTTTATAAACCACTTCATTATTGTCCCTGGATTGGCATCTTTACACACAAAACAAAACGAGAGAAGCTTGTTGCTATGAACAATATAACACTAAAATGATAAAATTCTATAACAACAAGGTTACAACTTAAGTCACATAACTCACCGCCACGCCCCATTCCTTTCCTCAAAAAGGCTTGACAGCGTTCAAAATGTAACCTTATACTGGTTACACGAATGAGATGTATTAACACTATATGGTTCAACTACAGTGTATAGGCCGACCTTACACTTCTCCATGCTTGGGCTTGACTGATAAAAAAAAACACACAAAGTAGACCAAACAGTTTCAATGTAGTACAATGTCCCCTTGACAACACTACCTGGCAGACTATTTCCAAGAAATGAACATTTCAAGGCATGCGTGGTTTCCAAAGAATGTTTACTACGTATATGTAAGCGTGTAGGCGTGACTGCCAAATCATAAAAAAATAATCGATTCTAGATATAGCCTTTACAATTTCTCTACAGTTGGGAAAGATAAAGCTGGTTTGAGATCATATGTTGTGTAAATTTGACAAGAAGAATTTGTATGGCAAGTATGACAAGTTTGGCTGAGCTTAGAGACACATCGCTCCTTACACTATCTAGGTCAAAGTTTAATAAAGAAGAAGGGTATCTTTTTTTTTCCAGTGCCTTAAGCCAGAGGCGTCACTAGGTTTGGTGTCACCTGGGGCGGTAGCCCATGGTGCCACCCCCTCACGACTTAAGGGGTCGTCCAAAAATGACGTCACGCAATTTTGGTCGTTTTATATTCCTTCACTCGTCATACTCCAATATGACGTCAAAAAGCTTTGACAAGACGTGTTTTCTAATTGAAAATTAGCTTGTTGCAAATAATTTTTCTGTCATGTAATATGTATATAGTGTAGGTCTGCACTCTAATATCGTAAAACATGTGAAGCCATTGAAACCGTCATTAAATAAATTGTAAACAATCAAATATTTACGTGGAACTTTTACTTAAAGTTCCGCGTTTTTTTTATGTGACGGCACATAGCTTAAACACCTCCCCCCTCATCAGGCATCGTCACAAATGCGTGACTCCCCTCACCTCCAGGCATTTATGGACGGCCTCTAACCTATAGATCTCCTCCGAGTCTTCCAGTGCCAAATATAGGGAACATACAGAATTTTACATTTTTCGGGTCACCCTTGTGATGTTGTCAGCCGGTGTGGTCAGCCTTTAGTGACGCCACTGCTTAGTGTAACTTACTAATTAATTTCGTGACGGTGACCCGTAAAATAGCACACTACAAAAGAGCGCAGATGAAGATTGGGGGCGATTGTCCTAATAGATGCTAATGTTTCAAGATGGACTAAGAGCGCTTTACCTCGTTTGTATGTTTGCGCCTATTTGTCGTCGCTCTTTCATCGTGCGCTATTTAATGACATGTGACAACAATTTAAAGAAGGAAAATGTTTCCAACGTATTTCAGACCAGACTTCAACTAAAAAAAAATTGTTTAGTAATTGATTGAATGAAATTTTTTTGAAGTGTAAGTCTTGTCTGTCTTACTTTAAGAACATTTATTAATATTTTAAAGATTTTGTCTAACTTTTGAACGTGTCTAAAATGTAAGTGTAAATTTTTTCTTACTTTTGTAACTTTCAAAATTAAAGTCAATCATTTATTAAAGAATTATTTAAGCCGGAAAAGTTATAACGTGACATTTTGACTAAAAATAACTATTTGAGTAAATTGTCCCGCCCCCCCCCCTCTAGTGACGCCACTGCCTTGAGCTTGCGTGAAAATAGCTGTCACATTTCAAATGCTAAATTTAGAGAATGTATGATCTTGTTACTCCTAATTTTGTCTGTCGTAAATCTCCAAACCGTCGCTTAGTATGGACTTAAAATATTATTAAACATGTATATATTATATAATTATATATATATATATATATATATATATATAATATATATATATATATATATATATATATATTATATATATATATTATACAAATGTATATATTAAACTATGTGTAAAAATTATAAGAAATTATTTGCATAATGAAGACACGTCTTTATAGTGTATATATTTATATGGTTCGCAAAATAATTCTCCTCCTAATGTCATCTAATGAGATTCTCAAAACTCACTCAACTGTGTTTTTTGCAGTGAGTGTTGTTTTGTTTCTGTTGTTTGTTTGTTTGTTTTAAAAATCTCAGTTGAAATGCTAAGTAAAAATCGGCGTTGTCAAAAAAAAAGGGGGGGGGGAAGGATTACAGTTGTAAAAATAATGATAAGAATCAGGGACGTGGATAAATGTCTGCGGTTTCGTCTCTTTGATTTGATTTAAACAAGGATATAGTTTCTCATACCATCGACTAATTTTGAAATGTATGGGAAAACAACGCGTTGACGCCGCTAGGCTGCATCGGGATGTGGCGTATGTTTATGCAGAAGAAAATACAACTATTTCATATCATTTTCGAATGTCATGATCTGGACAAATAAATTTCGGTTCAATGATGATAAGACACGACAGAAATTGTTTTGAGCTAAAATGTAAACTACATGTACATTTTATTTAAAAATAAACTATGTTCGGTTGCTTTTTTTAAAAAAAAAGAAGAAATGTTTCATTTTTTTAAATTAGCCGCACTAAACCTACCAATAACGGCTCACACTGGCATGATTATGGAAGCAATTATGTGCGGCTACAAGGGGAAACTGAGATGTTATACGAATTTTTTAAAAATATTCCATACTCAGTAACCAATTAAAAAAAAACATTCACCATGGAACTGCTTACATAGAATGACGCTTAACCTATAGAACACTGCCTGGATTTAGACAATCTGCTGTAAACTGTTTAATTTTATTTTCACAAAAATATTTTAACTGACGTTTATTTTAAATTTTAAAGTTAATTAAAGAAAATTAATTATAAAGATTTGCATATGGGCATAAAATAGATCATTTAATTTTCTCAGACCAGTATGTGTTATAAAATATTGCGAAACCCTGTTTTAATAAAAATATATTGAAATATTGTCACATTAAACATAACATATATTTGACAGGCCTGTCAATGTTAAGTTATCCTAATATAAATATTTAATTCTTCCAACTTCTTATAAATAAATAACGAATCTTGTAAAAATAATGTTGTTAAAAAAAACAACTTTTAAAATATAGAAAAAGTTTAATAAGTTTCAGTGATCTGAAGGTTTTCCTTAAAAAATAAAACAGATTTATGTGTTTAAAATGAAGTTGCCATTAAACTTTTTTGACTATGAAGATATAAACCAGAAATACATAATTTTTTACACTTGTGCAAGTTTGTGTTTGTGTGGGTGTATGTGTGTGTGTGTGTGTGTGTGTGTGTGTGTGTGTGTGTGTGTGTGTGTGTGTGTGTGTGTGTGTGTGTGTGTGTGTGTGTGTGTGTGTGTATGTGTGTGTGAGAGTGTGTGTGGGGGTGAAGGAAAGAGCAGTTATGGCAAATTGAAAACAAATATTTTTTACTTGAGGTTTTTAGACCTAAAGAATATAATATGTGGGCCGAGACGAATTAAATTTTCATAAAACCAAATACATTTTCATTATAGAACTTTATCACACAAGGTTTGAAAGCAGACAAACTTCCGCAAGCTCTATTGTTCGGAATAGCAACAATTTTAAAATAGAATTATGTTATTACCAAATATACTCCCATATAAACCTAGTTTAGAACTATAAAATAAAATACTGAGATCAGGGGTCGGCTTATATGCTCATAAAACAAAATGGACACAAGGACAGACACTAATGCCAATTTTCCAGCCACACATTTTCAACGCTATCTGACTTTATTCGCATTTATTCATTTCAAAATAAAAAAAAATTCTAAATATGTTGTACTTCGTTAATCATTAGTTGTGAACAACTTATTATGAGCGGAGGTTCAAATATTATTATAGCAAACAATGTGGAAAGAGCAGAACACTTTTTTGTGTTATTCCAAAAGGTAAACAAACTTGTAACAAATTTCTATGAACCAAAAATATGGAGTAAAATTAGACCATTGTATGGTCGGCTTATATGAGGGTTTTTGCAAAAACTTGCCATTTTAAAGCAGTTTTAGAGGGTCGGCTTATATGCCATGTAGTCTTTTATGCGAGTATATACGGTAAGTCTTAAGTTTACTGATTTAAGAAAGATATATAAATAGTAAAACATAATTAATTGGATTGGTTCCCATTCGAAATGTATAAAATAAAGTAATTGGACATCAACAAGAATTGGGTAATGTGAATAGGCGGACTTTGAACATATTATAAGACAACATATTTAATTAACCAGTTTTATGTGAACAACTGAAGCACTATTAAAGGTGAATGAACAGGTACATAGAAGTACTCGTTAAAATAAAAAGCAAAGGAGTGTTCAACTTTACGTTTTGGTTTCCCAAGAAAGCTCTGTGGTTTTTAAAATACAAGATTTTTGATAAATGAAGACATAATTAGAGTATTAAAATAAATGAAAAGAATAATCCTTTCCTAAGACCAGTAGTATAAATAGAGCATTTATTTATAAAAATAACTTCATGCACGTAACAAGTGGGAATAACCTGTACGCATTTTCACAAACTCTTCATACTTTTTCAAAAATTAACATTGAACAATAAATATGTTTCAAATTGAAATCTGATCACCTTTCAAACAATTTAAACATTTAAAAAAAATGTAAGCAAATAATAAATACAATTTCAATCTGCTTCATCTCCTATTTGACTTATACTCGCTAAAATATGAATCTGAAATGAACAACTAATCGATTTTGTATGTATACTCACCTTTTAAACATATTATCTTGAAATCCAACTGAGGAAATAGTATATAAGTAGAAATAATCTCACCATTTACGAAAAGAAATTGATTGAATGCGACTGTGGACAATGGAGAAAAACATCTTCGTCATTTATAGATGTATGCCTATAGATTATTTTTCACTTCGGATATTCTTAAACATCAGCAGCATGTCAGTTTATGTTTGCTGGTTTTCCCGGTTTTTATTTTCGTTTTACATAGAATGAGTAATTCCCGGTAGACCGCGTGAGCAGGATAGTATTGCATCACGTGATTTCGCAGAACCGCGATAAAATAGAAATGTTTTAGGAACGGAAATGACAAAAAAGTGAGTAATAAGTGCTTGTTTACCCAAGTTTCACAGAACGGATCATACTATGAGACCAATTACCAATATGTGCAAGGGAAATTGGGGATAGTTTTAAGAAATCAAAACAATTCTCAATATTTATTTAAGGCTATGGGACTGAATGTTTAGTACATGTATTATATTACAAGTTGTATTTGAATCGTATACTACTTTGGTCTGAAACTATCTATAGACTTAAAGAGGTGACTACCGTAATCTAATTTCAATAGAAAAACGACAAAGTCGTCGAACTTAAGCTCTTAATACATGTACTCCTTCTGAAAGCACATCCCCTCTCTTTGAAATACAACTATTTCCACTCTAGCGGGCCGCGAAGTGGCACATGGTAACGCCCTTTCTCTGAATAGGTGACTAAGATTTTCAAACAGAAATAACAAAAAATAATAAAAATAGGAAACCGAATCAGTAAAAATTAATATATGTGACATTCCTGAAATTTTATAAGATCAAAGGATTGGCGTAATATAATTTTTTTTAAAACAACAACTATATTTCTATTAGTAATAAATTATGGCAACAAATGCGATAGAGTCCGATCCCATTTAACAGAGTATTCTAACCTAAGATAGGAGGTAAGGGGGCGAGGGTGTATTTTCCTTGTTGTGAAGAGAAGTTCTTCTAAGAACAACTGTACTATTGACTTGAAGTGATATTATACACATTTTACTGTTTTGTATTTTTTTAAAAAAAATATAACGGTCTTAAACAGGAAACTCGTTTCTAATTTAAATTCTTCATATTTTTATATTTATAAAATGCAGGCAAAAATAAATAGCAATATTTTTTAATATATTAGTAGCAACTACGATACTTACAGGCTGTGGGTAGTTTGAAAATTTTAGGAAACAGCGTATTTAAACACAGCCGGATGAATGTAATTAGATATTCTTAGAACAACGATAGGCGATTCAGTGAATGCTGGCAGCAGAGTGAGATAACACAAATAAAGTTGATATAATTTTTAGGGATATCGTGTTATAGGAGTTACAAGATTAAGTAAAAAAAATCAAGTGCACGTCCCACTCTAAAACAATTTTTATCATCAAAATCAGTTTTAAAAAATTGTTTTAAAGATGCTTTTATTATTAAAAAAGAATATTATTCATTTATAATAACACCATACAAGGTTTTAAAATTTTAAGTTGTCCATGTTATTTATGAGATTTTAAGTTTCCCAACCACCGGTCCCTGTCCCCCATGCACTTCATATCATCCACATTGAATTACGTTGAATTGACTACTCTTTTGAAATAAGACTTATGTGGAACCCGGATCATACCATACCATGTATGTGTATAAATTTTTTTTTAAAATCAAAACATTAAAAGAAATAAACGAGACTTATAGAAAAACAAAACAAACAAACAAATACATGACACAAAGTTTGTTATTCTGAACCTCTCACATATATTTGGTACATGAGTTGTGTATCATTTGTTCTTTAAAATATAGTTCAAGTATTTCTGTTATACTAAGATTCACTCAGGCGTTGCCCGTCTCTTTACGATTGCAGGGCTAAGTACTTCACATGCCCGGGTTTAATTAAGCGTATCCTATCATTTATCTATAATTGCTTCATTGATATCTCTAATATTGTTTGATAGCTGTTGAATACTCATATCGCCAAAAAAGGCTGGTCTCGCGTTTTTTTGGGATCTAATCTTTCTATAGCAACATGTAAATTACTGCTAAGACAACATATTTTTTACGTTCGTTGTTTTCAATTCGTGCTCTTATTTTGCAAGCAGTGTTAAATAGTTTGATCATTTTTGTGATAAATATTTGTCACCCACTTTTTAATTCAGGCAACCAGAAAAAATAACTCTGTCCAGAAGAGTAATGGAAAAGATTTCGTCGTTCATTGGTAAAAATTTCATACTCATTGAGAAGCACAATTTTTTGTTCACATCACACGCTAGCAACGTAAAGAAGTTGTATGTTCGAGAGAAATGGTTTATAACTTAAAAACTATTGCGCATCACAGGTTGCGTCGAAATTCTAACTTAGAAAAGTACAACCCTTTTCAAAATGTCCACTACTTAGAAAATGGACCACATCTCTTACTTGATTCCCAAGTCGAATTTAAAATGACCGGTTTTATTTAGCTGGGGCCTTAACCATTTTCTAGAAATCTTTTATCGGGCGCTTAAATAACAATTTCTGAAGAAATCGCACGACCTTGCTGGGGTGTGTTTTTCCGTAGTAAAAAAACACCAACAAAACAACACGGCATTGATAACCAATCCCTCTTGGGTTTAGAATTTTGCATCCGTTACTGCATAAGGTGAATGCGATTGGTCGGGCTTGAAATAAAAATGGGAAAGCTACAGGAGAGAATACTTTTATACCTGTTGAATTCGTTAATGCATCTCTTTCTTAATTTTTTTCTTTATGCGCTACGGTGCACTCTCAAAACCAAATATAGTTCGTTTTGGGATACTTTTTAATCGCTCCGACTTCAAGGTTATTATTTAGTGTGTGTTTGTGAGTGATTTTAAAAATATTAAATTAAAATTTTTGGTTAATGTGACTTTTGGCTGATCTATGTGACCCGTTCATGTTATTAATTATTTGATTATAGTTTTAGACTTACCAGCATATTTAGTGTTATTAAGTCATGTGTGTCTCGTGACTTGCGTCCGACCAGCCTATGTTTATTTAGTGTGGAGTAAATCATGCGAATTGTCACTGCTGGACCTAATTTTGAATATTGTGTTCACTCGAAAATGATTTGGTGTAACGTTTAAAGCTAGCTTTTTTTTACTGTGTTATTTATTTACTAAAAATAGTCCTAACCTATTAACAGTCAAAGCTTGTGGTCTATTTTACCCTGGTGTCTACGTAATCCCGTAATGCCATTCTCAAAATATAAATTAATTATATTTGTAAACATTAAAACTTTGTGTTATTTAAAAATCAAGCTTCCAGCATAGGAAAAAAGTTAAAATAGTTGTTGAATAGTATATTTAAATACCGATTTTAAAGTGTAATGCATTAAATTGGAAGTGTTTGCATAACGAAATTTTAAATTTAAAAAAAAATAATATTAAAGCACAGGAATCTTAAATAATCATTAAAATTGTTTAATTAGAAAAATTATTTGACCAACTCTCAATGTGTATTTTATCTGCAATATTAAGCTCCAATAGTGTAAATTTATGAATATAACAATCGAATATTAACTTGTAATACCCGAAACAACCGTTGATAACAACTTAATTGGAATGAATTTAGGAAAACTGCCTACAAGTAAGATGGCTGTTGTTTTTGTCTTCTAAATAATTCATTTACTTTTTATACATATTTTCATTAACATTAAGAGTTGGGAAAAAAAAGACTTTTAGGACGTATCTTAAAATTGACAAAACATGTTTTAAAAAGTTTAATTGGTGATACGATGTAAGGGTATTCTAATCAATTTATTATAATGACTTAAAATGATGGAATAATTTTATTTCATTTGAAATCCGTGGACGTGATTGGCTTGTCTTAATATGTAGTATTATTATATTAACACCATTATATAGTTACGTAACCATATTCAATTTAATAACAACAATTAATACTCATTCTAGTTCAGTTGTGGATACATTTCAGCTTCTAATTCTTCCTAAACCAAATTGTTTAATCTATGCTCTGGTTGTTTGTTGTTAGATTGTTACATTGATTTAGTTTTATTTAATTAAAAACATGAATGTATTCAAAACAATTCACACACTCAGTATTATGGAAATAATTTTTCTTCTGATTATTTATTACAGACGCTCCTTCTATACAAATATTATTGCGTCCTACTTGGTTTTAAATGTTGATTGTGAGTTTCAAAGATTTATTGTGTGGAGGATGGCTTTTGATATATATTCTTTTTAATTGTAAAATTATTGATACTAATATTTGTTCGCAGTGTATTCAGCTTATTCTTTTTATTTCTGTGAAGTAAGTCTTTCACTTAACAGAATGAAATATTTCCCGTTGGTGTAAACGTTCCTTTCTTTTTTTTTCTGAAGTATGTTTTTTTTTAATGTTGTATACTTGAATTCGTGAGTGAATGCACTTCAAATATTTGTTTATCAAAATGTCACTTTTTTAAAAATAGGAATTGTGTAATTTAAAGAAAAAATATGAAATTTGCTCTTACAGTTATTGTTATTAATTTAAAATATGTTGTTTTTTTAACGAAAGAAAATATATTTAAAACTGTTTCATAAATGTTATAGAATACAATTCAAATTGAATGCTGTATATAGTCAATAACATTATATGTTTTTTAAAAAAATGAGTTAAAATACCCCTTGTGTCACAAACCTCTATTGTGACAACTCGGTTGTGTTTGTTAGTGGTTAGTGTCTCTGAATATTTTGATTGTTGTGTTGAGGTTGCTGTTATTGTTTTTGTTTTTAAATCTTGGAACACCATTTGGTGCTGTATAACTGATCAATATTTATATACATACATAACCGAGGGCGGAGATCAAAACAAAAGACATGTTTGAGAATATTAAAACATTTTAAAGATTGAAAGATTTTAGCCACATTTTTGGGGTGGGGGGTAATATTAGTGCCGCTTTAAAATTATACCAATTTTTAAAAAAAATGTTACATTAAGAAAGGTGTGTTTCAAAATGCAGCATATTTTACAATGATGAAATTTCAGACGTCATCATATTATTTTTAAAAAGACTGAAATCTTTATGAATAACCTGTTGACATTTTTGACGTCGTTGCAGCAATCGATACTCACATTTAAAGTGTTGACTTCCAACAGACGGGTAGTTTCACCGTTTCAGATTTGGACCATCTCTCAAAATTGTTTCCACTCCGTTGTCCTCGCAAGTTGCCTTTTATTTGACATTCAAGTCGATTGTGAATCTCCGTCGGGAAATTTCTTGAAGGGCCGTACACCATTATGGCTGCTGAGAAATAGGTCAAAGTCAAGTAAATATGAATTTCAACCGAGCATTTTTTTTCAAAAGAATATTTATAACGGGCTTGCATTTTTTTTTACTTATTAATTCAGCTTGTCTTCAAACCACATTTGACAACTTCAATGAGGCAAACAAAAGAAAAGCAAAACGATATCTTAAGCGGCGGTATATTGTTCTAGGATCAGACCTTTAGCAGCCGGCGGGTGTGGTACGCTGTAAAGAGCGTGTAACAGGCACCGTTGACGCCGCGGTACACTGCCCCGAGATTAGCCAATGGCTTGACAGTGGCAAGTGATGACACGAGAAAAAGCCGACTCATTCACAACCTGGCGTATCATTTACTGCACTGGATCTGCACCGGATCACGACAAGTCATCGCTTGTTTTACCGGAGAAGGCCGTAAATGTGACACGTCCGAGCATGGTTTAATAGATTTGTCAGCGTTCTGGCTTCCCTGTTGCTTGAATTCACCCTAAACAATTTAACACCGGAGTGGAGAGTACATCCCGATGAAAGTGCTTCTCAAATTGCATTTGGTGAACATATATTGTATTCATAGTCTTTGCAATTAAACGCAATCTATATATGTAATTATTCTAATTGAATACTTCTTTTAATATGGTTTATTTCTAGAAAAGCTTGTGTTAATAATAATGACTATTCGCACTAAAATGTCGCACGTCTCTTAGGATAAGTGATATAATTTTTTTTTAATTCACTAAGATATATTTTATAAAAAAAACTTTCCGCTGTAAATCAATCAAAGAATCTTAACCCGAAGCTTAACTTTCACAAAGCTCACCAGTTTAGGTCATCTCACAATGTGAAACTTCTTAAGTACTGCTTTTTACCTACACAAGAGTTTATATAGAGGCGGTTGAATTGAAAGATATATTTATAATGCTTCTTGTAAGGTGTCTCGTTGAAAATAAGATTTTCCCGAAAACAGTTCAGTCTTTCTCGATGGTAAAAAAATTATTGAAATCAATACTGCCCCTACCCCCATTCCCTACCACTCCCCGAAATAGCCCTTGCTGAAAATTTAATGCAAAGTAATACTGAAATATTTAAATAGGGCGAACCATTGTAAAGTAATCACTGCGCATGACGACATAGGCGCTTTATGAGTGATTGAAAGGACTCTATCACCAATGACGGGGTGTTGCCAATTATTAAGCGCTTACCTAACTTAAGGTGGCCCGTGTGTCTTCCTAGTCTGTCACACCAATCCTAGATTCGGTAAAGATCGATATCGATGATACCCCCGTCCCCCCTTCCCCATAAACAAAGCCACGGTTGCTTGGCATTTACTGTGCCTCTCTCAATGGCCTGTGAACTGATTTTTACTAACGCCCACACAGAAACTTAGGAATCCGACATTATGTCATGAACACCACAATGGTTCCCAGCGTCTTTACGAGTAGACACCAGTCAACGAGTCGTACGCTGCCGGTCCACTTACCCAATGGTGCGGTCCACTTACCTACGCCGTCGGTCCACTTACCTACGCTGTCGGTCCACTTACCTTTCGCTGTCGGTCCACTTACCTACTCTGTCGTTCCACTTACCTACGCTGTCGGTTCACTTACTTTTCACTGTCGGTCCACTTACCATACATTGCCGCCCGAGATAAACTATAAATCTGTTGCCCTTGTTGAAGTATTATAATATAACGTCGTAAACCTTTTTTTTTGTCGTCTCTGCATCTTGGCGAACGGGGAAATTTGCATCCCCACCCTCTAGCAGCTAGCGACACCAGTTTGTTGCGGTACCCTTACCTTACATTGCCGGTTTACGAGCCTTATGTACCGGACCTCACGTCATTAACGTTTAAAGTTAAACATAAATCAAAGATAAACTTACCTGGCTATAGTTCCCTGATTAAATTTTCAAGCTTGTCACACGCTCCACAGAGCTTTAAGGTTTGGGAATCACTGATCTAAAAGTCTGTAGATCCTTTCCGAGTTTCTGGAAACGTATCTTCTAGCGAATAAAAATGAGATCGGGATAAGGTCTAAAAATAGTTTGGCAGTTGAAACAATTCGTTTATTCACTGTAATATAAACGACGACTTGCGACGTCAATGGCGGTTAATTGTTGCTAAGTTATAAGCATTATGAAAGCAATGCTTATTTTGTAGTCGATTTTCACAATCAGTTTGTGGTATATATATATATATATATATATATATATATATATATATATATATATATATTTATATATATATATATATATATATATATATATATATATATGTATATATATATATATATATATGTATATATATATATATATATAAAACAAAGAAAAAATATAACCAACGAAATATCGGCATCAGATTAATTAAAATTGAACAAGGCTACATGTAATATATAGATTGCCATCATAAATATCTATCTTACTATTTTTTTTACATGTTTAAATAAACTGTTCATCCCTACTTCCCCCAACTCAAAAGAACTACTTTATTTCAGCATTGTAAATGTTGTTTATTTAAGTATCAATAAAATAGTAACAACTTTTTGGTGTGTTTTTTTTTATCGTTGTTGCCAACAATGTTATTGTGATGACTGTAATTAGGAGAGACAGGGACACAATCCAATGATAGTTTTTTTTTCTATATCAAGGTCAAAAGATAAATGTCACGTACATCACTAATAAATAATTTTCAGATTTCCAACAATGAAACACATGATTAAATTGAAGCCAGTGTTCCTTAAAAAATACCCTGATTGGAAAACCCGGTTTCGTGTTCGAGGAACCGTCAGCTTTCCCAGAAAAGCTTACGGCTGCATCTAAAAATACCTTGACCTAGGAGGTTCCTCGCGTTGGCTTACATTAGTTTGGCTACGTTCACGAATGTTTTGAATAGCAGCTCGTCCTTTATTAATTAAAATGGAATCGTTCTTCACAGCCTTGGCGTGTTTCTATGCCCTATAAAATGGCATTATATTCACATTCATAGTAAATTCAAAAGGTCAAAATGTTTTGTGATCAATGATATGGAGCCAAGATTTTTCCTGAAAAACAACCGTTGAACCGCGGTGAATTGCACAAATATAACCACCTTGGGTGTATATTTTAAATTTAGCATGTTACAAGGTGTATTTCTTACTATTTGTAATGCTTTCATTGTATGAAACCTTACATTTGGGCAAGATTTATTTCGAAGTATTACTTTAACTTTACGCCTTAACTTTGGACATATCTTTACTTGTGGCGTAAGGGGCCGTCCATAAAGTACGTCACGCTTTTTTTTACCATTTATAACCCCCCTAACCCTGTCACAAATTTGGACCCCCCTCTAAAGTACGTCACACTTTCGAACATAAATTTTTGTTTTTTTATTAACAAATTAAATAAAATTTAATATAAAACAGCGTGACGTCAAACATGGCCAGACCCCCCTCCCCCTGCCACACTTTCTTACACCCCCTCCCCCCTCTGGAGCGTGACGTACTTTATGGACGGCCACTAACCTACCCCTAAATTGTGCCATAAATTACGTTGGTCATACATTAACATACCTTGAACATACCTTATATTTTGACATGTTACTTTGAGCTTACCTTATATTGTCACTTACATGATTTTTGGCAAATCTCATAGTTTGGCATATCTTACTTTGAGCCTACCTTATATTGTGACTCAACTTATTTTTGGCAAATCTCATAGTATGGCATAGCTTACTTTGAGATTACCTTATATTGTGATGAACTTATTTTTGGCAAATCTCATAGCATGGCAAAGCTATCTTTGGTAATACCGTTTACCGTGATATGTATATATTTTTTTAAAAGTCCCATAACCGGTGGTCGTAAGGGTCCTAATGTTTCCATTAGAACTTACTAGGGGCTGGTACACCTTGGTTGGCGCCCGATCTCCCTTCCAGACCAGCGGAGGACTTTCTTAGCGTTAGTCATGAATTTATATTGTGGCTTTAACGTGGGCTAGATGCCACGCTCCTCAGCTTGTGAGGCGAGCGCACTATTGACTTCGCTATTCAGTAAGATATAACTTACTATGGGCATATTCTTTATATTGTTACATAAGTTAACTTTATTGATCATAACTTGATGAGTTTCATATCTTACCCGAGCACATCTTACATGTTGCCTACCCCACCTTTTGAAAAATCTACCTTAGGCATAGTCACCTTGTGGCTTTCCTTACTTTGGGGCATATCTAACATTGATTCATATCTTACCGTGTGTCTACATTTTTTGTAGCATACCTTATTTTCTAGCATACCTAATCTTGTCCATACCTATTTTTTGTAGCATAACTTACCTTGTGCTCCCCTAATATTGTAGCATACATTATCTTAAGGCCTTCATTAACCATTAGGCAAACATTGACAAGCTTTGGACACCAAGAGGCTAAGGGGCTCAACAAAACGATCTCCTGTTAAAAAGAACAACTTATGATATTCTGGTATTTTTTTAAATTTTTAATTATTTTTTTTTAATAGTGAGTTCAAGATGAACATTGTGCTTATAGTTCTAAAAGTATTTATTAGTTTGAGAAATGTGCCCCATTTTGAAATTTATGTGGGGTAATATTCGTTAGTTTACTGTGGAACATGGCAATGAAAATATACAAAGGGTTGCTCATCTATGTTAGTTTTTGCATTAAATTCAATAAATATATCAGCTGCCTGTAAAATGTACGTTGCACCAATACGTGACTTGTGTTCTAGGCATAAAAATGTCTCAATCCGACCCTGACTATCGTGTGGCATACTTTAACTTAGACTTAAGACATATCTTAACTTTCGGCATTTATCCCTAATGAAATCCACTGTACTGCTGAAGTAGGCAAACCTAAGAAATTTAATTTACCTCACAAAAAACATTTTCATAATCAAACTTTCGACACAATTCATATTATATCGTTTTCATAGTTTTTAAAATCTGAATCCAACTTTAAAGGAAAAACCATTTGTATTGTCTGAAATGAGACACTAAAGCAGCATTTTCTAAGTAGCAGTAAACTATCATCATTATTAAATAACTGCTTTCAGAATCTATTATATAAATTAACAAAAACATTATGAAAGTCCTCTTTTGTTGTTGTTGTTTTTTTTTGTGGGTGGGAAGGTTTGTTTTAAAATATTTTTTTTACGTTCAACTTAAATTATGACAAGTTTGGCATTAAAATATTAAATATTTTATTTACGTTCAACTTAAATTATGACAAGTTAGGCATAAAATATAAAATATTTTATTTACGTTCAACTTAAATTATGACAAGTTAGGCATAAAATATAAAATATTTTATTTACGTTCAACTTAAATTATGACAAGTTAGGCACAAAATATTAAACTGAATTTTTGAATGCATTCTCAATGATTTAGACCTTAATACAAAATGTTAATTCTCTTCAGCTCTGAAAGAGACGTATCTCTATCTTTAGCATATAGTGACCGTCGAAATAAGAACATAAAGTAATGTATTGAAATAAGACGAATTTTCAAAATCTATATTACATATCTTTAGTGTAATAAATATCTAATGTATTAACAAAAGAATGTGACTTCGTTTCCTTTCTAGAAAATTGTGACGTTTTCTCATTATTTGTCTTAAGACTTAAGATAGCTGTTCTCTATTCAACAATTGTCTAGATGGCATTTGGTTTTTTATTAAGATCATTAAAATCTTCTTTAAAATTGTGTACTAAAAATATTTATTAAAATATATATTTATTAAAACAAATTTAGAAGAAATTTCCAAATTCGACAAAGTTTTTATTTTTTCTTAAACATGGCATTACCTTGTGCTTTTAAATCTGAATTTTTATGACTCAGGGAATAATTAATAATTAAAAACATTTTAGCTTTCCAGGTTGTACCGAAGATTTTGCTTGTGTATGTCATAACGTTTATGAAAATCATTTAGGTTATTTAAAGCAGTGCTTCTCAAAATGGTAGTCCGCGGACCGGTCTCGCCAAAGGTCCGCAGGGTTGCCAAAGGAATGAAAAATCTAATTATAATCCTCAATTTCCAACCATTAATAATAACTCTATAGAATATGTAAAATTTTCGGCGATAAGCACATATACTGAAACAAATAAAATAAATAACGATTTGCTACCACGTCAATATAGGAACAATTACGCACCGGTCCCTGGTGCAATGAAAAAATTCCTGCCGGTCCGCCATACTAACAATTTTAAGAAGCACTGATTTAAACTATTTACAATAAAGTTACAATGATGATTTTAACACTCTTTCATTCCTTTGCTGGTGATGAAAGGAAATTTATATCATCATTATTGCAAAAATAATAATATTGTTACAATTTATTTTTAAAATTCTATCTGCATACATAAGGCAAATAAAAGCTTTATAAATTATGAGTGGTGCAGTGTGCGGATGAGGGAATATGCCTACATTTTTTTTCTGCCCTCCTCTGTAAATACATAGTGATAGCTTCGTTCAATGACAGTTTCAAATTTTAATTGAAATCTTAAAATTAGTTATAAAATATTTGAAGTAATAAACAGCCATATTTCATTTCCTATGATACGTTTGTATGAAATGTACAGTTACCTCATCCTGAATTACTCTATCTAAATTAAATCATTTCAGATCAATTGTTTAAAATAATTTTCATTTAATTTGCAAACTAAACAGGTATTTCTTTAAAGCGAGGGAAACAATGAAATTCGGCTATAAATTTGGATCCCTTAGATTTTGTAGGCATTGCATGAAGTCTATATGGACATCCGTATAACACTTAATACATTTGATTTCATAAAAATAGTTCTTGTTATTAGCAATGTTCTCTATATCTACATTAAAAATCTGTGGGTTTTTTAAAAAAAAATCTACTCCATCCTTACAATATTAAAGCTGTTATTTTAAATAATGGAATAGTTAACTAATGAAATTTCAACTTAGCTTTCTGTCAAATATTTTAGGTCCAGGCGTGTTCCAACTTGCTTTGACAAGGGCTTCTTGATTCTTTATATTATTTACTAAAGTGATTACGCATTCAGGCAAAGTTGTTGGAAGTCTGATATTATTATGTGGCTTATTTCGTTTATAAAAAAAAATTTAATCGTTTTTCTTACAATAAATATTTTGAAAACTTTTTATTTACAGAGTTAAAAAAATTTAATGAAAATTTTCAAAATTAAACTAAACAAACGTCTAATAAACACCAAGGTTTCTGATGCCAACATTTTAATTTTCTGAATGGAAAAGAGGCATAAAATACTTGAATAAAAAAGACGTAAAAAATCAAAAATTTTGACAATAAATCCTTTATTTACGAGAGATAACTAAAAGTATATTCATTATAATACGAATCGCACGACAATCCAAAAATCAAAATTTTTAGTTATGACTCATATGTAAAGGATTTATAGTAAAAAAAATACTAAGTCTGCCTGCTAATTTTCAAATAGATTTAATCACGGGAAAGGGGTTATATAAACATGTTTAATATAACGCGCACCGTGCGACAGTTTAGCATAAACATTTACAGATAGGGAATATATTTTTTATAAGTATCGTCAATATAATACGCACCATACCGCGCGACAGGAAAGGTTGTTCAATATAATACGCACCGCGACAGTCTAGCACAAAAAGCTACATGCAACATAGAGATAAATAGAGATAAACTAAAAATTCATTAATTTAATTACAGTACATTCGATCGATCTGAAATTTTGATAGATCATTTTTATTGTCAGCACGAGTCTGCCTGCAAAATTGCAGCTCGCTAGCATACGAGAAAGTTGGTTAAAAATCGATCCAAATTTTGTTCGGTAAAAAAAATCAAGGCATCAAGCAGACGCCACGAGTTAATATAAAGGTTTTAAAAACTACTACAATCTGCCTGATAAATTTCAGCTCGATTTGATCACGGGAAAAGTGTTATAAAAACATGTTTAATATAATGCGCAACGTGCGACAGTTTAGCATAAACATTTACAGATAGGGAATATATTTTTTATAAGTATCGTCAATATAATACGCACCATACCGCGCGACAGGAAAGGTTGTTCAATATAATACGCACCGCGACAGTCTAGCACAAAAAGCTACATGCAACATAGAGATAAATAGAGATAAACTAAAAATTCATTAATTTAATTACAGTACATTCGATCGATCTGAAATTTTGATAGATCATTTTTATTGTCAGCACGAGTCTGCCTGCAAAATTGCAGCTCGCTAGCATACGAGAAAGTTGGTTAAAAATCGATCCAAATTTTGTTCGGTAAAAAAAATCAAGGCATCAAGCAGACGCCACGAGTTTAATATAAAGGTTTTAAAAACTACTACAATCTGCCTGATAAATTTCAGCTCGATTTGATCACGGGAAAAGTGTTATAAAAACATGTTTAATATAATGCGCAACGTGCGACAGTTTAGCATAAACATTTACAGATAGGGAATATATTTTTTATAAGTATCGTCAATATAATACGCACCATACCGCGCGACAGGAAAGGTTGTTCAATATAATACGCACCGCGACAGTCTAGCACAAAAAGCTACATGCAACATAGAGATAAAAAGAGATAAACTAAAAATTCATTAATTTAATTACAGTACATTCGATCGATCTGAAATTTTGATAGATCATTTTTATTGTCAGCACGAGTCTGCCTGCAAAATTGCAGCTCGCTAGCATACGAGAAAGTTGGTTAAAAATCGATCCAAATTTTGTTCGGTAAAAAAAATCAAGGCATCAAGCAGACGCCACGAGTTAATATAAAGGTTTTAAAACCTACTACAATCTGCCTGATAAATTTCAGCTCGATTTGATCACGGGAAAAGTGTTATAAAAACATGTTGAATATAATGCGCAACGTGCGACAGTTTAGCATAAACATTTACAGATAGGGAATATATTTTTTATAAGTATCGTCAATATAATACGCACCATACCGCGCGACAGGAAAGGTTGTTCAATATAATACGCACCGCGACAGTCTAGCACAAAAAGCTACATGCAACATAGAGATAAATAGAGATAAACTAAAAATTCATTAATTTAATTACAGTACATTCGATCGATCTGAAATTTTGATAGATCATTTTTATTGTCAGCACGAGTCTGCCTGCAAAATTGCAGCTCGCTAGCATACGAGAAAGTTGGTTAAAAATCGATCCAAATTTTGTTCGGTAAAAAAAATCAAGGCATCAAGCAGACGCCACGAGTTAATATAAAGGTTTTAAAAACTACTACAATCTGCCTGATAAATTTCAGCTCGATTTGATCACGGGAAAAGTGTTATAAAAACATGTTTAATATAATGCGCAACGTGCGACAGTTTAGCATAAACATTTACAGATAGGGAATATATTTTTTATAAGTATCGTCAATATAATACGCACCATACCGCGCGACAGGAAAGGTTGTTCAATATAATACGCACCGCGACAGTCTAGCACAAAAAGCTACATGCAACATAGAGATAAATAGAGATAAACTAAAAATTCATTAATTTAATTACAGTACATTCGATCGATCTGAAATTTTGATAGATCATTTTTATTGTCAGCACGAGTCTGCCTGCAAAATTGCAGCTCGCTAGCATACGAGAAAGTTGGTTAAAAATCGATCCAAATTTTGTTCGGTAAAAAAAATCAAGGCATCAAGCAGACGCCACGAGTTAATATAAAGGTTTTAAAAACTACTACAATCTGCCTGATAAATTTCAGCTCGATTTGATCACGGGAAAAGTGTTATAAAAACATGTTTAATATAATGCGCAACGTGCGACAGTTTAGCATAAACATTTACAGATTGGGAATATATTTTTTTAAAAGTATCGTCAATATAATACGCACCGCATCGCGCGACAGGAAAGTATTAAAAAGGCTGTTTAATATATAATACGCACCGGAGAGTCTAGCACACAAATTAACATGCTACATAGGGATAAATATAGATAATCTAAAAATTAATTAATTCAATTACAGTTCAGTCGATCGATCTGAAATTTCGAAAGATCATTTTTATGGTACGCACGAGTCTGCCTGCAAAATTTCAGCTTGCTAGCCTACGGGGAAGTGGGTTAAAATCGATCCAAAGTTTTTTCGGCAAGCAAGCCACCAAAAACTCAAGCAGACGCCACGATTTAATATAAAGTATTTAAAAAGAGAGACTGAAGATATCCTAAATTACAAAATGGGATGGTCTTAAAATCTATGCGTTTAACTCAAGACTTGTGGAAATGGAAATGCGTCATTTAAATTTTCAACGGAGAGGAAATTTTAAATTAAAAGACTTTTACTTTTAACTACCAAGCGCTAGAAACCACAGAGTTTCAACGAAACAAAAGGTAAATACTTACAGAACCACTAGTTTGCAGATTATCTTTATAAAGTTACGAGAAAAATATTTCATTTTCAATGACAAAAGATTGGCAATAATTACAGAAACTAGATGGTTTAGAGGCAATTTTTGTTAATCTTTTGGTTTAAGAAGGGTGACCCCAAACAGCTTTAATACACTAGTAAATCATAACACAGTTATTAAAAACACGGTCTTCGACTATTGTCTTGCTTCTTTTTATTGCAGCTCAAAGTATATTTTCTATCATATTTATACAAATATAAGTTTGTTGTGTTGGTTGTTCGGTGCTTCACTGGTGAAAGTTTTTCATTCCACAGTTCAAACACTGATGGGTAATGGTCAAACCTGTATATAGTAAACAGTTAACAGCTTTGTCTTTCAAACATTCTCTAAATAACCATCGGCATAGATCAATATTTTATTAACACAGCACCCTGCAAATTTAGAAATTGTTGTTAAATACATTATCCTAAGGGACAACAATCGTGCTTTCGACCTTGAACCAGTGACGGATTAAGACTGCACGGGGCCCCTGGCTACAATTCAAACTGGGCCCGGTCCAGCCAGTATCCAGTTAAATAAAATGATTGCTAGGAGCTAATATAAGACTGTAACTTGTAAGGCACAGTGTAATAAGACAAAAAATTAAATAAAAGTCCATTTAATTAATATAAAGTTAGGCTACTTGAATCCAAAATGCATCAAAGTATTTATTATTATTTATTTCAACCTAAAACGTTCGTTTGCAAACGTTTCTCGTATTGAAGTTATCAATCAAGTCAGTAAAGTTAAGTGAGCTTACAAGTTCCTTTACAATGCTCATTAGAGACAACATATTCTAACTTTGTTGTCCCATACAACTTCTAGCTTCATTTTTCATACTTTTCTACTTTGAAAATGATCGCTCTCCACTGCAGTTTGATTTCACCATTGAGAAATATTGCGCCTATGCCTATGGTGGATTAGGAGGGGGGCTGAACTCGCTAAAGCCAGGGGCCCCCGATGATTTAGGGGCCCCCAAATTTATTATATTTTATAATAAAGGTGGACAAATTTTTGAATGAATTCCTAAAATTATAATACATTAAATAAATTAATAAAATCTTATGTATTAATCTGAACGCTATTCGGACCCGATAGTGAATACTTTTTATATCTTTTAAATTGATACATCCCATCTAGATTTGGTGGTCTAGTGGCAACGTACAGGCTTGTAGTGCAAGCGGTGTCGGGTTCCAATGCCAGTGGGGTTATAATTTTTTTTTAATTTGACTTTTTAAAAAAAAAGTATCTTTTTAAACTCAATTTTACGATACCAGCACACAGTTATTTCTTCGTGTTCGGTTTTTGGATGAATCCGATCCCGTAGTACAGAAAAAGTATGAGAAATGAACCAATGGACTATTTAGTTACAAGTTACAGTAATAGTATTATGTTATTAGCTGTCAGCAATCATTTTATTTAAAGGGACGCTTGCTGGATTGAATTGCAGCCAGGGGCCCCCTTGTAGTCTTAATCCGCCCCTGTATTGCGCTGTGTATATTTGGAAAGGACTGTGTAAAATTTTGCTCATTCAAAAAACAGCAACATTTTTAGCTCTGTGCATGTGTTTTGAGTTGCGCATTGTGCTACTTCCTATTCCTGACCCTGGGGCTGGACAATAACGCTTTTCAAGAATTCTGAAAATTGGACTAATTCTGAATGAAAGCAGTCTTCGAAATCGCTTGAATATTCTTCCACTAATGTGGTTGCTGCCCATCGGATGGCGTCATTGCTGAGCTCAGTTAGGTTTGTAAGAAAGCCAAAGTTCTCATGGATATCTTTATATGCGTCTAACTGATGTTTTAGGGCTCAAAAATTTTGTTAATGATTACCAGAAATACCTCAACCTTGAATTTTTGTCTCGGGGAAAATATTGTTTCGGCTGATGGCCCTTCATCAAACGGACACTTTCTCTCTTTTCTTAAACGTATTTAAGATTGTTTATATTCTTTCTCCATGGACTTGTCCGTTTCTTTTTAATTCGTAACAATCAAATTCAGAACGCTGTCTTTTAAATCATGGAGAGATTTCAACAAATGCATGGCTAAATTTAAAGATAGTCCCCGCTCTTGAAGGAAACATTCGTTTTCTGAAATCTTTCTAAAATTGTGTCCCAAATTTCATGAAAAATAGCGACTTTCAGTTGTTCAAGTTCCTTCCCAAATCCGTCTGCTTCAAGTTGACTGTCACGCGGCTGATTTTCGTCAGTTGCCAATTCTTACAGTGCTGCAATATTCTCGTGGTATGATTTATTACAGACCTTACAGCATCATGTCGGGCTGACCATCTTGTGTCAGACAAGGCTTTGTTAACAGGCAACCTTTTCAGGTGTTTTTGAAGTACCTGACAACGATGGGTAGACAACAAAGTGCAGTAGAGGGTATAGGTTAGGGGACAGCCGAATATCCGGAATGCCGGATATCCGGACCAAATATCGGGATTTTCGCCACTAACCGGATTCGGCAAATACCTATGGCAGATCCGAATAGTATCCGGATATCAATGTAGTAAAGAATTTTTTAAATTAAATTAAATTAATATTAATTAGTTTATAAAAAAATATATAAAAATATTAAAAAGTAAAAAAACAATAACTAGAAATCAGTACATCTAACAAGAATTTTCTTCAAAAACACAAAGTTTAACGGGAATTTACTAACTAGTAACTAGTTTATTTACTCATGTCATTAAATTATGTTCATTGTTATAGCTTATATATTAATTTTATGTTACAAAATAATAATTTTATGTTAAAAAATAATAATTTTATGTTAAAAACTAATAATTTTAAGTTAATTTGTAATTATTAGTTTATACTATAAACTATATAGCTAAACAGGAGCCTTGGAAACTGGGACAGGCTGAGAGTTGGCTTTCGTTTTTAATTTCTTTGTCATTGACTAGTACGTTGACAGTATAGTCAATCTTTCAATACTTTCAATTCAGTATTCAAATTTAAACATTTTGCGTATATGATATAAGTTATATCTTTGTAATAATTTTATATTCATTGTTTTTTTTCCGTTGAACTTTAAAGGGCAGTTGCAATTGCGATTTGCGAACTTAAACATGAAAATGTTACTTGTTCCACGTGTTATATCTTATTCAGTCTTATAATTTTCCGAGCAAAAAAAATAAATTAACAGATGCCAAATTTCTTGAGGAATTCCAGGAATTTTTGGACCATGCCAACACTCTGCCTGGCACTTACATGATAGTAGGTGACATGAACATTCATTATGATCAACCGCAGAATCCCATGACAGCAAAGATGGTCGAGCTTTTGGATTCATTCAACATTGATCAAATGATTGATAAACCTACCCATAATAGAGGACATATAATTGATTGGGTATTACACAGACCTGACGATTGCCTTGTCAAATCCGCAATCGTAACAGAAGAGCTGTCCTCAGATCACTTTTGTGTTATTTGTGAACTTGGGGTGATTGCCCCCCCTCCTCCCACAAAATTCCGGGACCTTCGCAATCTGCGTGCCATGAACCGCGACGCTTTCCGGCAAGATTTAAGTGTGGCCGTGTCCCCTGACCTCTGCCCCACTTTCGATAAACTGAATAGTACACTACTCTCTGTGCTGGACTTACATGCCCCTGTCACCCGCCACAATGTCAAGTCAACACGATCAGCTCCGTGGTATTCAACAATAAGGGAAGAACTTCGACGCGCCAAGAGAGCTCGACGTATAGCAGAAAAGACTTGGTTGAAGTCGAGACTTGTCGTCAATAAGCAAATTTATTCCGCTGCCAAGCGATGTGTTACTAATATTGTACATCAAGCAAAAACATCATATTTTAATAATAAAGTAATCACAAGTAGTACTAGTAGGCAGCTATTTAATGTATGTAATAACCTCAGAGGGAGTGGTAAAGCTATGGTCCTTCCCTCTGTGTATCCCCTGCATCAGCAGCCAGATATATTTTGTAACTTTTTTATCAACAAAATTGCTAAAATTCGTAAGGAACTTGACAGAACGTTGTTGCCACCACATGATTTATCTCCTTCTTTTGCTGTAAGGTCAAGCTTTGACATGTTCCAGCCTGTTACGGAAAATGAGGTCAAAAGTATTATTCTAAAATCTAAGCCAACGTCCTGCTCTCTTGATCCCATCCCCACTCCACTATTGGTTGAGTCATTAGATCTCTTACTCCCAACAGTAACAAATATAGTTAATGAAAGTCTAAAATCTGGCACCTTTCCTTCATTATGTAAATCTGCTATTATAAAACCCTTGCTGAAAAAACAAGGGTTAGACCAAAACAATTTAAACAACTATCGACCTGTGTCTAATATTTCATTTTTGTCGAAAGTCATTGAAAAACTAGTCTTAAAACAACTTTTTGCTTATCTAAATGACCACACTCTTCTAAGTCCCAATCAGTCGGCCTACAGACCTTCTCACAGCACAGAGACCACCCTGTTAAAGGTAACAAATGACCTCCTACTCGCACTGGACAGTGGGAAAATTTCTATATTGGTCCTCTTAGATCTTAGTGCAGCCTTTGACACTGTCGACCATCAAACACTGCTGAAAACCCTGCAAAATTATTTTGGAATTTCTGGCTCAGTTCTGGCTTGGTTTCAATCATACTTATCTAACAGATCACAGGTAGTATCAGTAGATGGCTGTATCTCTCACAAAGCTGACTTGCTTTATGGTGTGCCTCAGGGCTCTGTTTTGGGTCCGGTACTTTTTGTGCTGTATACAAGACCACTACTTCTACTGCTCGAAAAGCATTCAGTTAAAAGCCAATCATTTGCAGATGATACTCAGCTATATACTCACACAGATCCCTCTAATTTGGACTCCACTGTCCAATTGATGCAAGAGTGCATTGATGAGGTGAAGTCTTGGATGACGTTCAGCAAACTCAGGCTGAATGATGACAAGACTGAAGCACTTCTATTTTGCAACAATAAATCACGCAGTACTTTGTCTCTTCCGAAGTCAATTCAGGTAGCCAGTTCGGATATTCTGTTCACAACATCGACTAGGAATCTTGGCTACATTATTTCTGACAACATGTCTATTAACAACTTTATCAATCACATCTGTCGCTCTGCCTACACTGCCATTCGTCAGATCAGCTCAATCCGTCATTACTTAACAGTTAGTGCAACAAAAACTCTAGTCTGTGCTCTTGTACTAGCTCGTATGGATTACTGCAATTCTCTTCTGTCAGGTGCGCCTAAACAATGCATTGAAAAACTACAGAAAGTTCAAAATTCAGCTGCCAGACTGGTGCTCAAGGCAAAAAAACATGACCATGTTACTCCACTTCTTCACTCACTTCATTGGCTGCCTATACAAGCCCGTATTGATTACAAACTGGCCGTTCTCTGTCACAACTTCTTTTCGGACTCATGCCCATCGTATCTTACTGAACTTTTGTCGGTCTACTCACCCACTCGCCAGCTACGATCTTCTGCGGACACACGCATTCTCTCTGTTCCTACGACACGCACCAAAACATTTGGTGAAAGGTCGTTCTCTTTTTGTGCAGCCAAACAATGGAATTCTCTACCATTACACATACGTAGTATTCAAACAACCAAGTCCTTCAAGACTGCACTTAAGACACACCTTTTCAACATTTATTTTCAAAATTAATGAAACAACATTTCTTGTAAATGATTAACGTAGCTTATGTATAATGTACTGTAATTTTTGTGTTTGTTATGATATGAAAGTTAATTTAATATTTATAGGTATGTTATTTCTTTCATGTAAAGCGCTGTGAGCCCAGTTCCTTACTGGGATACAGCGCTATATAAATAATCAATTTATTTATTATTATTATAATTTTAAAACTCTAGTCTATTGTGAATATAATAATTATACAAAATGAGTTAAGTAACAAATTAAGTTATATATTAAATTATTAATATATAACAAAATAAACAAATTAACAAACGTTGATCCATTCAAATCATTCAAATCTACTCAAAATATAGTAAAATAATCAATTTTAATACGAGCAAAATATATTAAGTTAAAAAGTTACAAGTATAGATATTACTTTACTACATAAGATAACAAACTAAGTTAACTAACGGCCTATTAAACTTAAATTGTCTGAATAAAAGAACAGTTTTATTATGGATGTAGATCACGACTTCTTGTACACCACACTACACACTCAGTACAACAGTGTTCGCTTGGTACATACTACAAAGTTCGTTGAACTTCGTTCAAGTTCGTTCATTCAATTCATTGTAAAATGTTCATCGTTATCTTATCTTATCTTATCTTATCTGCTTAAAGACGCTCCTTCTATACAGAAGATTATTGCGTCCTACGCTTATCTATGGTTTGTGTTTAGTCCTGCATTTTTATTAGAGATTTAAATGTTGATAAAGTGTTGGTTTTCCTGGATTCTTCAGGCAACCCATTCCTTGCCCGAATTCCGGACGGGAAGAAGGAAAACTTGTATGTGTTTGTTCTTGCATACGGAATAAGAAAGGTGTTTTTATCCTTATGTCTATCTGAGGGTTGTATTAAGTTATCTTTTTGTTGTATTTCTAAATTAGAATTAATTGCTTTATGTATGATTACTACTTTGCTCTTGGTTCTTCTATCCTCTAGTGTTTCAAGGTTTAATGATTTACTAATGGTGTTACTCATGTCAGTTTCGAATATTCTCCATTAATGAATCTGGCAGCTCTTTTTTGAATTTGTTCTAGTTTATCAATGTTTTCTTTGGTGGATGGGTCCCATACAGAAGATGCATATTCTAGTGCAGGTCTCACCAAAGTGAGGTAGCATTTTAGTTTTATATCTCTATTACATTTGTTAAAGTTCCTTTTTATAAAGCCTAAGGTTTTGTTTGATTTTTTAATAACTTCATTGACATGGGGATTCCATGATAGTTTCTCATTTATTAAGACTCCTAAGTATTTTGCATCTTTAGTTTGGGTCAGTTCTTTTCCATGAATGTAATATTTTGAATTTATTTGTTTCTTTTTCTTTGTTACTCTTAACAGTTGACACTTTTCTGGATGGAAAGACATACTCCAGTTAGTTTCCCATTTTATCAATTCATCTAAGTCTTTTTGTAAAATTTTGCTATCTTGTTCTGATTTTATTGTTCTATATATTATACAATCATCAGCAAATAGCCTAACTTTTGTATCTGTTGAGATGTTGTTGGGTAAATCATTTATATAAATTAAAAAGAGTAAGGGACCTAGCACAGTTCCTTGTGGAACTCCTGAGTTAACCTTTATTGGTGCAGATTTAGATCCATTAATTATTACAGTTTGCTCCCTGCCCAAAAGGAAGTCTTGGATCCAGTGATGTAAGGAACCTGAGATTCCAAAGTAGTTAAGTTTTTTAAGTAAACTAAGATGGTGAACTTTGTCAAATGCTTTTGAGAAGTCTAGTAATATTGTATCTATTTGATCATTTTTGTCCAAGCCTTTTGATAGTTCATCTATTAAACCTATTAATTGTGTTTCACATGATCTGTTTTTTCTAAAGCCGTGTTGATGTGGGCATAGGGCATTATATTTGTCAAGGTGGTTAACTATTCTACTATATATTATGTGTTCTAGTAATTTACAGGTGATACTAGTAAGTGATACAGGCCTGTAATTACCAGGGTCTGATTTATCCCCTTTCTTAAAGAGTGGACTTACATTAGCTAATTTCCAATCCTGGGGCACTTTACCCTGGTTTAGAGAGGCTTGAAAGAGAACTACAAGGATTGGGGACAGTTCATTGCTTAGTTCTTTTAATAATCTTGCAGGCAAATCATCTGGGCCAGTAGCTTTGTTTATTTTTAAGTTTTTTAGGAGTGAATGTATACCTATCTCATCTACAGTTATGTTACCTATTTCCTCCATTTTATTTAAATTTATTAAAACTTCCTTGTCGCCTGAGGCAGAAAAAGATGATGCAAAATATGTGTTAAGGATATTAGCTTTAGTTTCATTATCATTATAGGTTTTATTATTTGAGCCTTTTAGTGTGGCTATTCCTGAAGGTTCCATTTTTTTAGATTTGATAAAGGACCATAAGTTTTTATTGTTATCTTTGGTAATTACATTGTTTATATATTCATTTTGGAGGTTCCGACTAAGTTTTTGTGTCAAGTGTTTAATCTTTAAGTATTTTTTGTGTATCCTATATGAATTGGTAGCTTTATATTTCTTAAATAAGTTCTCTTTTAGTTTGCATAGCTTTTTCAATCTAGAATTGAACCAGCATTTGTTAATTTTATTTGATGTTAGTTTTGTTGGAACATTCTCATCCATTATAGTTTTTAGATTTGTTTTTATATCTTTCCAAATTTCTTCTACTGGGCTATTTGTGTTAAATTTACTTAGGAAAGTTTGTTGGAAGTTAGCCGCTGATTGGTGTAGTTTTATTGAATTACATTTATTCCAAAGATAGATTATTCTTCTAGGTATCTTATTAATTTTAGTTTTTATTGTATTGGTGACCCTAACAATATCATGGTCGGACAGTCCTGGAATTATTTTATAGTCTAACACGAGTCCTGGTCTATTTGTTAGGAATAAATCTAGTGTTTTATTTTTCCTTGTTGCTGTTTTTACTATCTGTTCTAGGTTTATGTTGTTTATAGTGTCTAGGAAGTGTTCATTAATTTCTTTGTTAGTTTGATGGTTATCAATTGTATAATTTTTCCAATTTATATCTGGAAGATTAAAGTCCCCCATAATCCATAGAACTGCATTTTTATTATTCTCTTTTATGAAAGTTAATTGACTACAAAGATTGTTCATGTATTCTGGGTTTGTATTCGGAGGTCTATATATACTGCCTACAATAAGTGGGGATGAGTTTGGTGTAATTATTTTACAATAAATAGACTCTATATTAAAATTTGGCTGTGTAGTAATTTCTTCAGCTATGATATTTGATTTAATTGCAAGTAGCACTCCTCCATAATTGTCTGATCTGTCTTTCCTAAAAATATTATAATTGGTGTTTAAAATCTCAGAGTTATATATGTTGGGGTTCAACCAAGTTTCAGAACCAGCAATTATGTCTGGTTCTTCTGTTTTTATAAGTAGTTCTAAATCTGGAATTTTATTTTTTAAGCTTTGGAAATTAACTATTAGTGTTTTGAGAATGTTTTGATTATTATTATTATTAGATTTTTTATGGGTAATTTTATGGGTTTGTGTGGTTGGTTTCATTTTATCTAGTGGTTTATTTATAAAAGGATTAGCCAAAACACTGTAAGAGTTTGTGGTGATAAGGTCCTTATAGTTAAATAAATCTGAACTGATTTGGGGCAACCCACAATGTATGCAGTGCCAAGATGCATATTTATTTCTTAGGCCTATTGCTTTGTGCTTTGGTGTGTTAGAATGCAGGCATGCAATGTGGTACCATTCATTGCAGGTGTCACACTGAATGGTTCCTTGTTTGGCAGTGCAGGCCTTAATACAAATTTGACATTTAGATGATACTGGGCCTGGGTTAAGTTCTATATCGCCTGAGAGGAGCAAAATTAAGATTAAGTGTTTTTGCTTATATCTACATATTTTATGTTTCCATTGTTTGAAGGAGATTTCCTTTATTGTGCTTAAGATAGAGGTGTAGTCAGTGTGCTTTGTGTTGTGGTGGTTTATAATTATTGATATATTACTCTGATTTTTAGGATGTTTGTTGGTTGACGTTAATGTCCTTAAAAGTAGTGTGGTTATTACTTTGACAATGTAACAACGTCGATAGCAGACACTCTTCATTTATAGGATAATAAATATTTTAATAAATCGTATTAAATACTTAATATGAGTAGTAAACTACACCCTATTAGCTCTTACACTTAAATGTGGAGCTATCCGGATCAGGAACCCGGATCCGGCAAATATTAGGGCCAAACTATCCGGATTCGGCAAATAGAAAAAAACCACATCCGGCTGATCCCTAGTATTGGGTAGATGCAAAAAGCCAGGTATAAAGATTTTACAGAAGGCAAAAAATCTTGCTGCAGCAGGATAACACTCTGCTGCACTTTTCCCAACCAAATTAATACAGAACTGTGCACGACGCATAATGATAATGAGCAACACTGCACTTCTCACAAAGGATAGCCTAGACTACGTTATACTTCCCACTCATATTTGCAGCAGTGTCGTATGACAGTCCACGGCAATCTTGAATTTGAATGTCATTTTCTTCCCTTTTTGGGCAATTTAGGACCCAGTTTGGAAATACATTGGTATGAACTTGATGAATCGTTCAACACGGCCATATTGTGCACCATATTGAATGATCAATGTTAACTGGTCCACATGCAAAATATATGGCAGGGAGTCTACAGATATCGAAAAGTACTTATCATATTTTATTTAAGCAACTGTTACAGACAATACTACCATCTGTTCAATCAACTGATAAATGATAGATCATTTTTATCGTTGACACGAGTCTTCCTGCAAAATTTAAATTCTTAAGACATACTATATCATAATACAGTTATGTAAAAGAAAAAGAAAGGAAAAACAACAAACAATGACACCGGACATATAAGGAAAACGGAGGAAGTATCAAAAGTTACAGTGAAACCCACAACGGGAACAAATATTCTTCGTTTGTGTATTTTTTATTTTATTTAAAAGCTTTATAGCAGTTCTATTCTATATGATACAAGGAAACAAACGTATCTAGTTTTTGTTTGAGTGCCAGAATTCGCGGGAGGAGATAAAATTGTGGGTGAGCGATGGAAAATGAGGGGGGGGGGAGGGTGTTGGGCTTCTCAGAGATTCGCTTGGACAAAGTGCCCGACAGGAGGGATTATCATTATGGAATTTGGCGCTCCAAATTTTTAAACTAAAGCTACGTCAACAGTCGTCTGTCAATTTATCTTATCTGTTACAGACGCTTCTTCTATACAGAAGATTATTACCTTGATACACATATAGTTAAAGTTTTACCTGTAAGAACTATTAAAAGTACCCTGAGATCTACTTGAAAACTGTTTCATTCTTCGTAAAATTGTGTGTTCCTTCTGTTACCTTAATAGGCTACTCAATTTTTTTTTATTAACGCATATTGGCTCAAATAAACTATTGATCAAACTCTTTAATTAAAACAAGACTAAGTGGATAGTCAACACTGCAGGCACGATCGCAAAAGTAGATTAAATGTGTATGTATATATATATATATATATATATATATACAGGGTGGCCCAAAAAAAGTGGGACCGCCTAGACTTTTTTTTTAAGTTTCAAAACGAGAGAAGTATACGAACATTTGGTTTTCAGACGAAAAGATATTTACTCTCGCCGCACCAGCAAATTCACAAAATGATCGTGTTTATTCTAAAGCAAGAAAGAAAAAAAAGTTCCTTCAACGAGACTCATACGCGAAAGTGAACATTTCAGTCGTGGCATCATGGTTTCGGTAGGTGTGTCTCGGATTGGAAAAACCAGTGTAGTATTTGTTGAACCTGGAGCGAAAGTGAACAGTGAGTACTATTGTGATCACGTCCTAAGACAAGGATTGCTTCCGGATATTCGAGCAAGATGTAATCATCACAACTGGACACTGCAACAAGACGGAGCTCCTTCACACACGGCAAGAAACACGATTAACTATCTTCGTCGGGAGAATATCACCTTCATTGAACCAGATGCGGCCACCAAATAGCCCGGATCTAAACCCGGTAGATTATGCTATTTAGGGTGCCCGCCAACAAAAAGTCTACTTTCGTCGTAAATTTGCAACAATAGAACAACTGAAGTTGACCATTGTTGAAGAGTGGCAACATTTGTCTCAACGGTTTATAAACAAGAGCATAAACCAGTGGCGAAGACGTTTAGAAAAAACTGTTGAGAACCGAGGAGGACACATTGAATATGAATTCTGCTTTTATATAAATTAACATTTGGCAACAATTTACTTGATGTTTTGTAGAAAACAGTTTAAATTTTTTTTTATTTGAAATTATACAAGACGGTCCCACTTATTTGGGCCACCCTGTATATACACACATTAATATATATATACTAGGGGCAAGTACCCGGCTATGCCCGGGTTTAACAACAACAGCAACAACAACAAAAACAACAACAGCAACAAAACAACAAAATCAAACAACAAAAACAAAACAACAACAAACAACAACTACAACAACAACAGCAACAACAACAAAACAACAACTACAACAACAACAGCAACAACAACAGCAACAACGACAAAAACAACAACAGAAACAGCAACAGCAACAAAACAACAAAAACAAAACAACAACAAAAACAACAAAATTAACAACAAAACAACAACAAAACAACTACAACAGCAACAACAACAAAGCAACAACAACAAAACAACAACTACAACAGCAACAACAACAAAGCAACAACAACATGAAGGGCATTGTCGTCGCAGGGCAAGGGATGTGGACAACAACAACAACAGCAAAAACAACACAAAAGCAACAACAGCAAAAGCAACAACAACAGAAACAACAACAGCAACAACAACAAAAACAACCACAAAAACAAAACAACAGCAAAAACAACAAAAACAAAACAACAACAAAAACATCAACAACAAAATAACAACAAAACAACAACAACAACAGCAACAACAACAAAGCAACAACAACAAAACAACAACTACAACAACAAAAGCAACAACAAAAGCAACAACAACAAATCAACAACAATAGCAAAACAATTATTTTATGGCGATAGTTGCCTTCTTGTTAATCTTGACACCAAAATGTTTATTATTTTGCGTCATTATTTTACGTCTTAATTTTCAATAATTTTTATTTTATATAGCTCATATAAGGAAAAACTACATTTTGGGCCCCCGGCCCCCAGTATCTTATATATATGGAACGAAACCTGTTTAATAACCCTTCCGGTATAATTTTGTGTACGTGTACCAAATTTCACGTTATTTGGTTGTCTGGATCTTGAGTTATTAGGGAACAGACAGACAGACAGACAACAAATGCGTCTTATATATATAGAGATATATATATACTAGAAAAATTCCCGCACTTTGTAGCGGGAGTGTGCTGACCCTTTATCCAAGTATTAGTTGCTGGTTATTACAATTTTTATTTGCCAAGTTAAATTTCAGATTCATCTATTTAGTTAAAATCTTATGAGAAGCAGAGATATGCCATTTTACCACGTGAGTTGTTTTCACTTAATGCAGTGCCTTTTAACATAACCTTACTATTTAAAAGATATTATTTATTAAATAATTATTCTTGCCGACCATAATAACTAAATTTACAATTTCATTCCCACTTGTACAAAATTAACATAACTTACAGGTTTTCCGAAAGAGCTCTACCACCCTCGTCACTCAAAAATTTAATATATAATTACGAAACTGCATCGTATCACAATTGTAAGTTATATATAATATTTGTAACCACGTCTATGAGATAAAGAACATGTGGCACTATCCCTTTAAAAGGCAAAAGCTAAGTGACTCATAGCGCAAAAAAAATAAATTATAAATGTACTTTCTTAAATAATTTTTATTTAAAAAACCGGTCGTATTAAAATGATATAAAAAAATGTGCACACCATATTTAGACAATATAGAAAGCTGGCCGCATAAAATAAAGTCTTGTTATAAAGTAAATGTACTGGACCAAAATAACTCTTCATTTTGACGTATTCACAATTGTTTTGACATGGAAATAATATTTAACATTTTTTATGTCTCTATACTTTACTATTTATCTTTACGGTTTATAAGCAATGTGTATAATTTCAAAAAGGAATCTTTTTTATTGTTCCCTATTTCGGATAAGGCATCATATTTTGTAAATTATATTTAATGCACACACACACACACCAGATTTTATATCTGTAAATTAAAATAAAAATGAAAAAAAAAGATTCAACCGTCTGTACATAGCTGCATCTTAAAAATGATTAAAAGGCAATTTTAGAAATGGCCTATGCTATTCTGAATACAATACAAAGGAATGAGCATAAAAACATATTCAATTCGCAATTCATATTAATTAAGTGTTTTCAGGATCACTTCATTAAATTTAGTCAAGTTTTGTTAATAAATTTGGTATCGAAAGTTTATAATGTATAGTGTATATAAAGCTTAAGTAAACTGTTTTAAAGTGTAAGTTTATTTGACATAGGCCATCACTTTCAACATAAAATAAACTCGCTACATCTATGTTTTTTAATTAAATGTCGAGTTATGAATTAAATTTTTAAAAATCCCAATTTTATTCATTGCATGTAAAATATTCATACAATGCATCGTGAAAATAATTGAAATAAAATAATTTAAACGCATATGTAATATATAAAGCTCAGTTGATAATTTTATGTTTGTTTGTTTGTATCCATTAAACAAGGCCACTGCTTTTTTGACATTTTTCCAAAAGATCTCTGCCACTGTCGTCTCTAAAAAAAGCTCTTATATATTTACGACACTGCATCGTAACACAATTGTTGTTAATACAATATTTGCAACGGCATCTATGAGATAAAGATAATAAAGATAAATAAAGAAATTAAGCTATATTCCTAATTTTAAAAAAACAAAAACAAATCAATTTTATGTTAAAAACGCATGTGAAACCATGACAATAATTGATTTTAAAAATGACCTTTGTTAATCCATCATCAAAGGAATGAACATAACATATTAAATTCGCAATACAAAATAATTAAGCGTTTTCAGGATCACTTTATTTAGTTTAATCTACATATGTTAATAGGTCCGGTAGCCTAAATTTAAATAGTTGAAAAAAATACTGACACAATTATTACATAAATAGATTTTTATTAAATGTCAAGTTATGTAACAGAAAATAAATAAAACAAATTCGCAATTAAATTTAAACGTGTAAACAATTAAATCTAATGCATCGTGTGGCAGTTGTAATTAAATATGTTTACGTGTCTATCTAATATATAGAAAGTAACAGTAAAGAAAATGACAATTCTTTGTACTACACAGCTCAAATTATGAAGCGTACACGAAAATGTGCGCACCGTAATTAGACATTATAATATTTTTTGAATGCGCACCGCTGAAAATAAAGTATTGGGGGAAAAAAACGTCACCAAAAGTAACTCGCTTTGAATGGCATTTGAACGTCCGCGTAAATTTGTTCAATACAGAAATGAGGTTAAATTTTGTTATTCTTTGTTTCTGCATTTTCTGATTATTTAATTTACGGCATTCGGGCAAAAGGGACAATTACAAAAACTAACTTAAAACCACCTTCAGGGTAAAAGGAACCGTCCTGCCAAATTTGGTCCCCGTCCGTCATTTGGTTTTTCCGTGATTGTCTAACAGAAAGTCGAAAAGTGAAACATACAAAGATACAAACACCAACTGAGCTTTATATATTAGATATAGATACCTACATATATATATATATATATATATATTTATATATCTTATCTTATCTGTTTACAGACGCTCCTTCTATACAGAAGATTATTGCGTCCTACGCTTAACTATGGTTTGTCTTTAGTCCTGCATTTTTATTAGAGATTTAAATGTTGATAAAGTGTTGGTTTTCCTGGATTCTTCAGGCAACCCATTCCACGCCCGAATTCCGGACGGGAAGAAGGAAAACTTGTATGTGTTTGTTCTTGCATACGGAATAAGAAAGGTGTTTTTATCCTTATGTCTATCTGAGGGTTGTATTAAGTTATTTTTGTGTTGTATTTCTATATATATATATATGTATGTATCTATATATAATTTACTTTTCATGTTTTCATATCGTCAATTTAATTGAAAAAGAAATTTCCCGAAATTCACTATTCATTCCGCGAAACGGGGCTCTATGGGATTAGGTCAAGAGGTTCATCATTGCGCCATTTGCAAAAAAAAAGGGAAAGGGGAGGGGGCTCGGATCTATGAAGGACAAAAGGCGTGCAGAAAGAAACAAAACTGTTTTAAGCTTGAATGCATTTGGGTCCAAAGCCAAATGTGGTGGGGAGGGAGGTGAGGTCTTCAAAGTCAAACGACATCTTCTAGATTAGAATGGAGTTGTGTCGTCCTGTTGGCGACGAGAAGTAAATGTGGGACATTGTCGTCAGTGTTGTCATTCTCTTGACATGAAATTACAGACAAATTTTGTTTAGCTTTTGAATGGCAAGGGAAGGATTAACTGGTCCTTTATTTTATAACATGCACACATTGTCTATATATATTGTCCTTATGATTAGGAACCGGTTTGTTAAACTATATATAGCCGGACAATTCTTCTCATAATTTATGTCACCTAAAAAGAAGAGCTTTTGTCCTGACCGTTGTCACCCGTTCACAAAGTAACACCCCCCTCCTCCCTCCACCCTTGGGATATTGGACTACTGGGTCATTATTTCCAAACAAGAATACTTGCACTCAAGCACTATTCCTGAAATTGGACAAATAACACTGGGATCATGTTAATGAACCTGACAAATAAAGCCTTATTACCAAACCAAGACATACGGCTTTTCAAGAAACATACGCATCCTGTACACCTGAAAAGAACAACTTTTAATGTATTTACAATCGGGAAAACCTCACCCCCTTCACCACCACAAAAAGGCGTTTGAAAAGGAAAGGAATTTCATACTCAACTTTTGTTGAACAAACATTACAAGTGTTAATGTAGATAAAACTTATCTCGCGTTTAAACATGTCCCAATAAATAACATAATGCCATGCCCCCTTCTGTCAGCACAACACTTGGTTATAAAGAACTGGGCTAAAGATTGCCTATGACTGTTTACTGGTAGGTAATGTGTTTCCTTTGTCTTATCTTTGGGGGGAGTGGCCGGTGGGGAAATATTTTTTCAAACAGATTTTTAATATTTTTGCAGTGCAGTATACAAATAAATAATATCCCTTTTCTGGCCTGTGAAAGTTAAACTTTTATTCATACATCACAATAAGTGATGCATATCAGATGGAAGTTTAAATTAATTAGCATATTCAAAAGAATTCAGTTTATGCAAAAAGACATTTACATCTCTGGTGCGTTTTAATTCCATTGGCAGCTCCTGGTTATTCTATATAGGCTATGTATTATGTACATTAACATAGATGAACAACACAACTTTCAAATTGAACAATTTATTAATATTATTTTTAAAAACAATATTTTTTTTTATTTTGCTAAAAATATTCAAAGTAATGTAAATCAAACATCTATCGGTAGACGAACGGTGTTTTGTTACTTTTTAAAAAAATTGCTGGACTTTAAAATAGTTTTTAAAAAGCTTTATTTTGATTAACATGTATAGTTATACTTATATTTAAGTAGTCTTTTTAACAACTTAAATTTAATCAAGTTCAGTCCGCAAACATACGTTTCAGCTGAGTTTTGACCCGCTGGAGTATCTGAATTTGACATCTTGATTTAGATGTTTTTAGTTTCTAGAAGTGCGTATGGCGTATGGGATCAAGCGCACGACGCGGGATGCAGCGAAAGAGAGGGCTTTGCAGTGAGCAATGAGTATGAGAGAGGTGGGAGGACTAATTCTAATCGGGAATAATATTTATACAGAAAGTAAAAGTGAATAGTGGCCGTGCATAATTGTTGTCACTTAACAGGGATGGGGGTCGACCACTTCAAATAAAAGTTCAACTTAAATATTTGACTGCGAACTATTAAATTAATTAACTTTTAAATGGCTTCGCACGTGTAACGATATGTGAGTGCAGCCTTTCACTAAATACATACTGAAATGACAAAGAAGGTGTTTTGAAACATGCTCATTTTCAAATAGAAAATACGGCTTTTATGGAGGGGAGGGGCAATAGCTTTGTGAGGTCATATTGTGACGAGTGACGAGGGGGGGGGGTGTAAAATCGGCCAAAATCGCGTGACGCCTTTTATGGATGTCCCCATAGCGGTGATTGAATTCCCGTAAATAAGAGATAACAAATAATTAGAATAATTTCCATTGAATTTCAATTACAAGATATTTTGTAAACAATATGGTTTATTTTTAAAGGTTTTCAAAATGGTTTGAATAACTTTTTTTGGTTGTTTTATTTTTGCCAATTGGTTAAGAGGAACTCCAATTTACATGAGCGGATTTTAATAGTATTTATGTAGCCGTCCATAAATGACGTCACGCACCTCGGTCACGCATTTGTGACGATGTGTGACGAGGGGAACGGGGGAGTTTAAGAAATGTTACGTTACATCAAAACACGCAACTTTAAATAAAAGTTCCACTTAAATTTTTGATTGCTTGCAATTTATTTAATGACGTTTTAAATGGCTTCACACGTGTTACGATATTAGAGTGCAGACTTACACTAAATACAATGTACATATTTTTAAATGACTAAAAAGTAATTTGCAACATGCTAATTTTCAATTAGAAAATATGGCTTTTTTGGGGGGGTGGGGGGGTCAAAGTTTTGTGACGTCATATTGGTGGGGGATGTCTAAGTTTTTGTGACGAAGTGCGACAAGGGGGAGGGGGGTTAAAAATTTGGTGACGTCATTTATGGACGGCCCCTAAGGAACTGTCTTTTTCGTGTCCATTTAATACGCAGTGTATACGAGCGATTTAAAAAGACCCAATTGTCTAAGTCTAAGCCAAATTATATGAGATTGGCAGAAATTTGAAAGCCAAATGTTAGGTGGATTACACCCACGTAGTAATTTAATAGTTGGGAAAGATAATTTCGTCGATCGTATAGCGCGCCCTCTATCTACTAGGTTAAGTAAAGTATACGTCCTATTTAAATATAATTTCTATAGCACATCATGCAATAGATTTTGTTTTTTAATGATTTTGATAATTGCAAATAGGGCAAACAGCTAATGAGTGAGAAACTTTAGGGCAAAAAATTACCTAAATTATAACATGGTTCAAATTTTATAAGGAAATTAAAATTGCAGTACAGTTATTTTTTAGGATCAAGCCTATTTGAATTTTTTAATGACTTAATGAGTAATAATATTTAATTTTAAAAATATCTTCTGCTAGTCCGACTTTTATGTCGAGAAATCCTGCATTATTCTAGTATTCATTTCAAAAATTAAAATAATAGGTCTTGTAACTGTTTTGATGCAAATTCAGTAAAACAGAGATGAGTGACAACACGTTTGTTATTGTGGTAACTTATGGAAACATAACAACATCTACCAACTTTTCTATTATGAAGTTTGCAGATATTTTTATTTTAACTGTATGTTATGTTATATTACAATATTCATAATGGATGGATATTTTTTGTAAAAGGTAAACATCAAATAATTTCAGCTGTTGCTTGCAAAAATTATGATAACTTTTATATAGAACGTCTCAATCCTATTCTAATGACTTGGTTTAGCTTTCAGTGTTCATCTTATTAGATTTTGAGCAATCAGTGGATCGCAGTGAGCTATGAACAAATTATCACTCATATCAATGGCGCAACAACAGATGTTGGCCTTACAATTTCTGTGAACACCACATCATCTACCACTGTAGTCTAATCATGTTTTTTTTAAAACACATTCCTTCATTTTTTTAGTTTTTGCTTATGTGACAAAACTTCTAGACATTTAAATTTCATTTACATGTAACTCATAGTCTCGTTACCAGCTTACAACTAGTAACATGGCTCATAGACTCATCTAGGTTCCTTATTTATCACCAACACCCCCCCCCCTTTTTTTTCACAATCCCTTTCCCCTTTCCTTTTTGTTCACATCTCATTACAGTTATAATTCCGTTTTTCCCTTTTTATTTCTCTTATTGGCATTTGGAAATGTGTGCAGTCAATATATTTCATTCATACATCTGGATGAGACAAGGTTACAAAAAGTTAGCTTTGTTTTTCAAAACAATGAAATTAATTTCAGTGCATTTACGCCTACTTACAACTTTGGAGCTATGATTTTAAAGCTGTATGCAGGAAGTTTAAAGGAATCATCTAGATAAGAATACAGAATGTAAAGCATGTTGAATGTATGTTTTATGTTTAGATTATGCATGACTGACTTTTATACAAATTTTTTCAATGAAAAGAAATTCCTTAAAAATGCAGTCATGTGATATGTTTATTTTTTTACAAACATGTACATTTTATTTTTTGTAATGTAGTATGGAAAGTTAACAGGTATATAAGAGTCTAAACATAACATCAATTATAGACTTTGAAGAAATTATCAAACATCTATTTTTCCATTGTCTGTCAAGCAGAAAAAAAAATTAGAAACAATTTTAGTTCTTTATTTTTAAAAAAATTTGTTTTGTAGTAAAATATCTGGTTCTAAAAATACTATGCTAACTATACAATAATAAATCCTTCTAAATTAATTACAATAATTTATATCTATTTCTAAGGTGTCACATTTTTTAAAAAGCTAAATAAATATAAACAACTCATAAGTAGAGCCTGTTTACAAAAATAAAGTAATTTCTAATGTTGTTAGCTATTGCTAGTTTTTTCTTGGCTTCAATGTTCTTTTCATTTTCTAATATGTTTGAATGTATTTGCATATTATCCACAATAAAAATAAAAATGAATACACAATCAAAATGAAATTTTATTATTGTTTTTTTATCTTCCACCTAAAGTTCATGGAATGTTATTGAGTCAATACTTAAAATGCAGTTACAAACTTTTTGATCTCTGAAAAACGTATCAAAGACAGTGTGTGGTTGAACAGAAGATATCACATATATATGAAATTCCTTGGCAGTTCTAAATCAAATAAAAATGCTTATTGTAAAGGTAAAGGACAAAAATCTATTCACAGCTGGGTTAAATTCAACCCTAAAACTTCCCTAAACAATTACTTTATTTTCTCACTAAATTGTTTACAAATTTTTGTAATAGAGATTTTCAAAAGTCCAAATGTCAATGGCTGCTATTAAAATAATTTAGTTATTGTATTACAAAGCATGTCCTGGTAGCTAGCACTTGTGATTTATTTCGGAATGCTAACTTATATTTCAGTAGATTCAAAATTGCTTGTGCTAAAGCTGAAAACATTGTCCTCATCAGAATCATACTCAGGAGGAAAGCCCCTCGCCACCTTCCTGCCAACAAGCTCCCCCAGATTCTCCTCCTCAGCATCCCCCTCAATCACATTATGGAGATATCTCATGGCGTTGGGTAAATCAGAGGCATCATTGAAGTATTGCCCATCTGCACCATAGAGGTTAAGGGTCACTTCTTGCTCATCAATCCCATGATTCCCATCATTCATGGCATTCTTATCTATAGAGTTCTCAGATGTCTGACTATGTAAATGACAGATATAAGAAATAATTTTAAATTCAACAGTTGTTTAAATAAATAAATCGAATGTAAAAAAATGAAGTAATTAGATGAATATATTAGAATGTTCAATCATGAAGAGGACTAAATAAAAAACAAACAGTAGAAAAATATCACATAAAAACTTCAATAAGAGCAAAGCTCATTTAAAGATTTCTCCTTACCTTGGCTTTGTAGCATAAGTTGCATTTAAATAACTGAAATTGAGATATTTATCTAAGCAAACTGAATACTGAAAAACATCAATTTATGATGAAAATCAACTTACTTATTATTGAAAGTGATTTGGTAGGATAGTATGTAGATAGCAGATAATTTCAGAAGTTAGATTTATTATAAAGGGGGAGAGTATTACCTGTAAGAATCACTGTTTCCATCACTCATACTTTCATCTATCACTAAGTCATCTCTCATGAAGATAGGATTTTGGCTATAATAATATAATATTGACATATTTTTAGCTGCTCTCATATTGGCTTTGTATTTAATCATAATACAATAAAAATGTGTTAGAACATTATTAAATGTTGTTTCGGGCTTTAAAAAAGCACCTGACAATAAACAGGCAATAAACAATAATGTGTTCCCCAGCCTCCTAGACGGCATTGACACAATGATAGTTAGTTCAGGCTCATAGAAGCAAAAACACAACAAAGGAGCTACTCACTCCTAACAAAGACAATCAGGAACTGGAAAAAGTTTCCAAGAGGAACAGTTAACACTTTATACATTTGTGTCCCTTGCCACCTCAATTCCAACTTCCAGTTCCTGAAACCCTTGGTGTGAGCTCTTTCCACCAACGAATTTTCCTAATCAGTACAAGAGGAACATAGTGAAATTCCTCCTAAATAAATCAGAGCCACAATGATAATTATAATGAAAGTAGACTCTCAAGATAAAAGAAGATGAAATAGGCTACACGAAAAAAGATGCATTTTTACTTTGGTCTCTTTTCTACATTCACATGTACCCAACATGCGTTAGAAAACTATTACTTAGCAAAGCTTATTTATTGCATTTTTAAAAAATAATTTAATTTATTATTAAATTAAATTAAATTTAATTGCTATAGAAGGCTCATCCATCACAATTTATTTTTTAATACTTAATAATAGTCATCAAAATCATGATTCTTTATAATAGTGCAGTCTAAGCTACTGCTATCAATTATAATTTTTAGTTTGACTATATGTCATTTTAATGTTTGATTCACTTTGTGATAAATTTCTATCCACCTATACATTTATTTTAAAAAACAAATTAAAATGGGAAACTCTTTTTTTTAAATTTTGTATAAAACATTAAGGATTGAAGAAATGACCAAATTGAGATAAAACAGTATTTCTTTTGCCTTTGAAATATCCACACACATGTGTCAGCAACAGACATTTTTATTTGTTCTCCTTAATTGGAGGTGTTATGATTTACTAACCCTAAATAAATTAATATAGCATATAACTGAGCTTTGATTCCCAGAAAGTGGATTCACTTCAAGGGATTTACTAAAAAAATGCTTATGTTAGCAACCTTAATGGCTGACAAGTGGTGTGTGACACTTACATGCCAGAATGTAGATAAAGGAACAATAGTTGGATAGATATAAAACTCAGGACTAGGAACAATATAAAAGTTCAAGTAGGAACATATATATTCAAATGAGTCACCAAAGATTTTGTAAATAAAATCAATATGTATTCATTAAATGTTATGTTTGTAGATTTTTAACCTAACCAATTATCAGGAGCAGGAAACTAAATTTAAAGCTTATGTCAGAATTTCCCTTTATACTGGCTGTCCCTGAAAAAATAGATAGCTACTGGTGCTGTCCATTATGGTGAACACAGGTTCACTAACATGCAAGGAAACTAATATACATAAAAATTAGTAGTTGGACATTGACAGACAAGGGCTCCTATTTAAGAGAAGGTGTTAAGTTCTTGCTACAAAAAATATAATTTTAAAAAAGCTATGGTTAAAATTATAACACACACCAAATATGTAGTTTCACTAAATGATATTAATGTTTACCTGCAATAGATATGAGGGTCTAGTAAAATACAATTATGAAATATTGATCATGAATGGGAATCAATGTTACTAAGTGTCTCAATCAATCTATACAGTAGTAAAAAATGTTATAGTGAATTTTATTAATTTGAATTTAAAGTCTATTGTCACATTTTTAAAAGTTGTATAAAATATAGTAGATATAGGGTTATATTTGAATTCACTTTTTAATCAAATCTGAATTGCTTGCAGTGCATGCAACTAGACAAAGTTTTCAAGTCTGCAATGCAATTTTCATTGTTTAATATTTTTTTATTGAACTGAAATGGATGTCTCAAATTTTCTTTTTAAGAAAGGCTGAATGCAAAAGATTTCTTATAATGGCTAGAGAAATTTTGAAATTATAAAAGAAACTTTTTGATATTTCTAATATTTTATTCCTAGTTTTACATGAAACTTACTCTTTGATATTGTTATTGTCCAATCCTGGAAACTTTACAGTGTCCATTCCTTAACAAAAACAAAATAAGAATATGAACTTATATAAAGATATCACTCATTATTTTTGTCGTTTACCCATTCTTTTTCTTTAGAAATCATAAAAAACAATCAAAGCTAAATAATTATTTTTATAGAATATCCCAATTTTCACTTGGAGATAATTTTATTCTTTGTAGGCCTAATGACAAGGGATTCAAAGAAATGATATTGATAATTAATAATAATTCTTATTTCCACTCACCATAAACATCAATTGTAGCAGCCTTCAGTTTTCTTTTAAACCTATTGACATAAAAAAATATTCTGTAAAATTATAAGCATATTTTTTCAAAGGAAACTGTCATAAAATATAAGGATAACATTGATTAGTGTATGCCAATTTTTTACATTTTTGTTGGCTTCTGGATAAGTTTTCCATTACACAAGGGAAAAGTGCCAAATTTAGGTACTTTTTTAATTACTTTATGAAAACATAGGTGTTTTGACAAAATATTATTTAATCCATACACAGATGATGCTATAAGACCAGGCAGTTGCCAGATTAAATAATTGTTTAGTTATGTCTGATAGATAATATTTAAAAACATTGATCTAGTTTTTTGGTTGATGATATTTAGAGCATAATCTAAACTATGTGGTGGAGATTTAATTATTTCATATTCTGATTTTTTGTTATTAACCAATAGGATATGGGTTAGAGAAATGAAAAAATAAATGTCTTTAAAAAAACAAACTAATTTTGAATATTATTCATAGAAATCATCATTTATTTCCAGAAAACAATTTTCTAAGGTACCAAGGCCATTAGGTTTAAGCATATTTTAAAACCTTGTTCTATCATGTAAAATTGATACACTTCGTTATTTAAATAATATCTTTCATAAAATTGTTTACCTCTGAATATTATGTATCAACATATACAAAGTGATAATGAATGTTATTGCAATAACGATAATCACTCCAATGAGAATGTACTGAGTTCTGTCATCTGGTGAGTTAACACTTTTCCTGCTCGCCTTGTCACCAATCTGCAAAAAGACCATGTCTTAANCAAGTTAGTTTTTTTCAGTTTTTATTAGTGTATAACAAATTTGATTTAATATGATTATAAGCCTTAAAATATTAGTTATGAGTGTTGCTGAACAAGGAAATTTGTCTTCAAGATAGAACCTATATCTACATCAGAAAAAACCTTTAAAATGTTAACTCCTAAACATAATAAAGCATAAACCCAATTCAATCCATAAAAAATGGTAGATTGTCAATAATTATTTAATATTTGAAAAGATTATACAAGTTTCTCTTTATTAAATTTAATTTAATTTTCTGGACATTTCAAGAGAAAATGGAAAATTTGCGGATATTTTTAAAGTTAAAGAACATAATTCTGTCACTTTATAATTGTGCTTGACATTTTAAAAAAATATGATTTTAACTATAAGTTATTTTATGCCACTCTCAGGTTAAAATTGAATATCAGGACATCTATCACTTTTTTAATTTAAGGAGCTTTCCAAAGTTGTTTCTTTTTCTTCAAGTTCCAGGAGATCATTTTAGTATTTTTAGGAGGCTGTTAGGAAACCGTTTAACATATCAGCACAAATTAATCATCATTTTTAAAAGCACAATAAGTGGGCTCTTCTCTTTTAGAGGTTGCTTTTAAGTCATTATAAAACTGTTTTTAGTCTGGTACAGCTGGCTAATTTAAATTTAGATTATTAATGGTGTAATTGATGAGTAATAAAAGTTACTGAAATCCCTGAGACAAAGTGAATTAAAAAAATTGTGTTAAAATGTGCTTACTTCACTTTTTATGATCTTGTATTGGTTTAGAATATTTATTTTGTCTTTAGAATCTAGTTTACTGAAATAAATAAAAAAAATTTAAAATATTGTTAGATAATGCTTGATTAAAATGAGTTTAATAGTATAAATGAATAGTTTTATAATAAAATTATTACAAGTGGCTGGAAACTGGAAATGATACATTTTCCTAAACTATTTAAATAATCTATATATATAATTCTCTTCATGGGACCATGCCAGGCAAGTAAGTAGCAAAAATATGTGCAACGGAGCATGACGAATGACCCTCGCTCGGGTCAACTAAACACAGTTAACGGTTGGCAAGCGAAGGTAGTGGAGGGGTGGGGCATGTCTTGAGACAGCAATGTTTTTTACATTCACTTTCGAAGTTCCTGCACAGTGTGTATGTATTTCGTAGTATATTGGTTATTACATCCGCCTAACATGCGGAAGGTCTTAGGTTCAAGCCCAAGTGGCAACATATGTTTTTTTTTATTTTTAAAAATGTCAATGCCTATTCTTTTCCCCCCTTTCTTAGCAAACATAAACACCGCTTCGCATGTCACGGAAAAAAGCTTTGTTCAATGTTATATCAATTCCTTCACCAGGTACCTGTCTGTTTCTATTGTTCGCATATTTCGTTCATGGACGAAGTTGTTGCTCTCCAACTTGGCTTCATGGCTGTAATGTTTGTTTATATATTGTGGCGATGTCCTAAATACTTACCAGAAATGCTTCGGTGGTCCCCCATCGTTCACCCGCGTTGTTCCCATTTGTTCGTGCTACTGTTTGTGTCCGTTCTCCCCCTCCCTTTTTTCCTTGCACTATCTATGAGCAAGTCTGCGGCGTATGCTACGCCGCGGGGCGTCTAGTATGTTTAAAGACTTTTAGTACAAAGTTCAAAGACATGACAGTGACAGAGAAAAATTTGGAAATATATATTACCAGAACTGAACTTAAAATAATAACGGGATACACAATTAATTTCATTAAAAAGAACCATTCCCCTAAAATTACCTCAGTAAAGAGGCTCCATCAATAATTTTTCCTGTGCTCTCTTCCACTGCATGGACCACCAGAACTGACCTGTTATAAATATTTATGAACATTTTAGTTTCATTTCCTGAAAGTTTGTTTTTTGGCATAATGATCTTCAATATTATTTTCTTGTAAAAAATTCATTTTTTTTACTAAAGATATGACTATTTAAGGAATTTTTATAAACATTAACTTAAAACACATACATTATTTTTAATTTGGATATTCATAAAAATTCTTTGAAAATTTGATAGAAAATTCGCCAATAGGTTAAAGGAGTCAATTTTTACACTTGAAAAATACTATAAAATATTTTATGTTTAAAATTGTATGGTTTAAAAATTATCTTAATATGAATGTTGATATGGGAAATGAATATGAACAATGTAATTCAAACCCAATACCAACTATATAGATGGTCTATAGTAATCACATTTTATGCACAATTTAACAGTTTTCTATCAAGTTACTGAAAATATTTCCTTACTTTGTTCCATCCACTGTTCCCTTTTCATCATAGAATGGCATGATGTCATCAGGAACAAATCTGTATCCTTGCTCACTCAATTGTCTGTATGATCATATCAAATGCAATTTTTTTTACATTTGTATTACATAATCTACATAGCTTCATGCACAGCAATACATAAGTAAAGAAGGAAAGAATACATGCATAAGCAAAAATAATTGGAAGTAAATAACATTTTAACTGTTAAAAACAATACTTACTCAGTTACTTGCAACTGAAAATGTCTTAGCTCTTCTTCTGTGTTAAAAAATGACATGTGAACCACTTGTGTGTCACCAACAACATATATCTGTATATATAGAGATGAAAATCATAGATGCAGATAGCAACTTATTTATTTTAATAAAAAATTATTATTCATGTACAGTTATAAATTGATGTGATTTACCATTCACATAAAATATTTAATTACATTGTAAATATTTTAAAAGATTCTACCTAATAATGAATATTAAGCATTCAACTTTGATGTGACACTCTAAGTTTATGTATTAATATCCAGCCTACTCACAAAATGTAAAATATCTAAATTACAATAAACTAAATTAAATGTGTAAATCTGTTCAAAATAAATTTTTTGCTTTACATGTCATACTCGTAATGCTAATGAAAATACTTTTCAACCAATTTCAAATACAGTACTTAAAAATGAAGCATCTTCAAAAATGAGTATAAACCCAACTCTCAATTTTCTCTCACAGTCAATGCCCAACACATACACATGAATGCCACATATAATATGTGATGGAAACTCTTTGAAATTTTATTAGCTCTATGTTACTCTGAGGAGTTGAAATCCCTTCAAAAATGAAAATAATCGCCGCTTGAGAAGGTTATTATAACTTTAAAAATGAGTGGTCTTAGCAGTGGCGTCACTAGGGGTTTCGGTGGGGGCGGGAGGCCCCGGGTGACACCATCAGGGGGGTGACACCAAAATCTAAAATGTACTTTGTACGATTTGATGTCAAAAAAGAGACGACAAATTTTTTTCACCTAGAAAAAAAATATTACGAAATACAATTAAATACTTTAAACGCGAAAACTTATAAATAAAAAAATATCAGTTAAAATGCAATAATAAAACAGTCCCAACAAACTACAATAAAATAAATTAGAAAAAAAACAGAAAATAAACAGCCGCTCGGGAGAGAGAATTAAAAAGGCTGTAAATGAAAAGGCTGTCTTTTGTTTTAAATGAAATAAAGCCAAATGGACTTTGACATACCAACACCATGGTGAGACGAACCCCACCTCACTACTCCCTACACCAATGTTCCCTTTAAGCTGCGTGGCTGCGCGCCCACACAGATATCTAACCACTGACAGGCAGCAGTTTTTGGATTACCGCGCAGCAAATTTTGTAGAATATTACACAAAAAATAGATGCTGCACAACGTTGCACACAAGTTTTTATACTTTGCACACCGACCAACAAACCTTAGAGGGAACATTGCCCTACACCATAGTTGGAGGGGGGTGGGATAAGATTTTTCTCCAAAAAATCAAAAGATGGGGTTTTTTGTTGTTGTTTTGTTAGAGGAAAATTTTGTATCAAATGTATTTGAGTTAATATTTTTATTTTATTTATATTTATTAAAGGTGTGCAAACATGCATATCTATGTTAATATAATGTACTCTAAGAAGTGGTGACACCATCACAAGGGGTGAAAAAAAAACGTAAAATTCTGTATGTTCCTGTTTTTTGGCACTGGAAAACTCGGAGGAGTTTTATGGGTTAAGTGGTGAGGGGGGTGACACCATGAGCTACCGCCCCGGGTGACACCAACCCTAGTGACACCTCTGGGTCTTAGGTCCTTTACAAAATATATTTCTAAACGTAATTATTTTTTATGCGAAATTCTTTTACTTGCTCTAATTATTTCTTCTTTTTTTTCCTTTCTCAAAATTATTTGAATTACATGTAGTTGTATTAAATAGCCTTAAAGTTTACTTTATTTCATTTTCAAAGTTTCTTTTAGAATTTAACACTAATCAAATGTTTTTTTAAAAAAGCATTATTGATTTCTTTAAAGGTGGTAGAGTTCATATTTGTTTGCGGGCTTTTTATAATCAGAACATTTTATCCTAAAATTTGTTGTCCGGCTCCACCTTTAGAAACCAGTTAGACTCAATCAGCACAAAATAAGACTAGCACTAGCCCACTTTCAAAGCATGTCCACCACTTCAGCTAATGTAAAAGTTTTGAAACTGTTGAATAGATGAAACCCATTTTTTTTTAAGGCAACGAGACGTGTACATCAAATTGCAATTATTTAATTTGCCATAATAATAACAATTTGATGATTTATAAAGCACAGTACCCCAGCAAGCAGTTGGGCTCACAGCGCTTCACATAAAAATAGTAACACATATATTTATAAACGTTTAATTCACCTTTAAGTTAAGAGTATCATTTCCCCCACTGTCATTGACCAAAACTCGGAAAGTTAAGACACCATATTGATCCTCTGGAAATTTAAAATTTGTAGTGATGGTGCCATTGATGCCAACTAAAATAGGGTCAGCCTTGATCTTGGGAGACCAGCCTAATGATAGTTGCTCATCGGCCTGAAGATCACCAAGTTGATAGAAACGGTGTACACTGTTGACTTCAGTGTCATTATCAGTCACATAGTCCTGAAAAATATTTTGTTTTTGTTTCTGCAATACATTTCTCCATTGCTAATAACTGAGATGTGTATTAAATTAAATCAGCTAGAGTTACAATGCTTGTAACAGAAGACTTGCATAATTCTTAAAATTTACTTGCATTACAAGTATAAGGAGTTGGTTTTCAAATAAAAAAAATTTTCTGACTTGTTTGATCAATTAATTTGAACAATTCCATAATCTAACTAAAAAGAAGATCATTTCTAAATTTACAAGATAAAATATATTAAATATGAGATTCTAATCAGCTGTGTAAGGTATAGTGAACAAAAATATGTTTATGACTGTGAAAATAAAATGACAATAAAACAATTTATAAGAGATCTTCCAGTTTTTATACATTGAACCAATTTGACATTGTTGAGATCTTCACACAAAAAAAATAGATTTTAGTATTTTTATTATTTTTGTATTTTTTAGTAAATAAAGGATTAACCTACAACTCCAGTTTTACCATACGTATTATAAATTAGCCTCAACAAAACTTGTTACGCAATTAATTTACTTCTAGGACGCATAATCTTCTGCATACAAGGAGCATCTGTAAAAGATAAATTTGCTTTAGTATTAGCTATCAAATTCTTTTAAATACTTCCCATCATTACCCAATAAAAGAAGCCTACCTTTAGGTTTAAAATAATCTTGTTAGGTTCTGTCCTAGACAAGAAACCTTTGGACAGTGACCTCTCAATGAACACCGGTGGGCTGTCATCTATATCCAGAATGTTGACAGTGATTTTCAGCGGAGAGGATTTTCTGTTATCAATTGGAGAAACATTATCACAAGCTTCAAACGTGGAGACGGAAGAGATGTCAACAGCCCTCAGCGTTAGCTGCAAATAGCTTACTGTCTCACGGTCAAATGGCTTGACCACTTGAATGACCCCCTCCTTAGTGTTTGAGTCAGTAGTGATAAGAAAATAGTCTTTCCATGCATTATCTGGATCATCTGGAGGAGTGCAACAAAAAGTATATCACTGTTGTGTATATCCCTGTTGTGTCACGTTGATAGTATTCAAAATAACTTAGATATAAATCAGGGTGATTCATTGAATTAGACCAATAATTAATCAATTTAAAAGTCATTAAACAAAGTCTTAAATACTTAAGAAAATATTTGGTATAATTTTTAATGTTTTAAAAATTAAACAGTTTATATTAGACATTTTTGACATAGTTTAACGAAGTATATTTTTGATATTTTTTCACGTTTTTTACCTATGATATAGTTGATAATGGAGCCTCTGTCTTTATCTGTTGCCCTGACTCGACCAATTTCAATTTGGTTGTTTTCTTCATTAACACTGAACACTAAAGTCTGCTCTTGGTTAAACTCTGGGGGGTTGTCATTAATGTCATTCACAAGAATATCCAGATTATCAATCTCTGTTTTAAGACTTGGTATCCCAAAGTCAGCAGCTCTAACTTTTATCTACATAACAGAAAAGTATTCTGAACTGTAAATGTTATTAGAATTTTTTTTCTGAAACACATCTTTTTCTTTAATTAATAATTAATGTCATGATGTTTTTAATGTCATTATATATTTAATATCATTATGATTCATGTTTTTACAGATATAATTTCTCAGCATTAGTATCACATTGTTTCTAAGGCTATAAAATATTTAGAAAGACATAATTTAAATAATCTATACTCTCATAGTAACCTATAATATTGATGTATTTCCATACATTTGAACAAGTAAGGATTTCTTTATCATGATACAACAAGTTCATTCTTATTTCAAATGTGAGGTATACTAATACCTATGTTTACCAATGTTATGTGGCATGTCCACAAGATACTTGGTTGGAGTGAGATAATTTATTTGATTAAAACATAATGGTTAAACATCTTTTTCTCCCAAATCCTTACTTTGAGTAATCCATTCTCATCAGCATCAAGTCTTGTAGCTACACTAAGCCACCCAGTTTTAGGATCTAGTTCAAACATTTCCCAGTCTTGTGTTTCTGTTCCATTTACTAGATAGTAATTAACTAATCCATTTGTAGACTTATCTTTGTCAGCATCAGTTGCATTAAATTGATACACACGGAACCCTATGCGGGCACACTGAAATAATAATAATATGTTTTCCCATCATTCCTAATGCACATGTTTTAATTTACTTTGTTTACTATTTTTATCGAAGGATAAAAAAAAATTATTTGGGGTTAAACCATAATTTCTTTAAATAAAAAAAATGATTTAAAGAATATTGATTATAGTATTATTTTCAAGACATTAAAGAAGTACAATGTACTAATAATGTCTAATTTATGATAGTAAACATTTATATAAATTTCATTAGTACTGACAATCAGAATAATTATATTGTTAAAATATGAAATTTTGTTTTATTTACCCCAATACAATAAAATTATAATTATTATTATTTCATGTAAATAATAAATGTTTGTTGTATATATTACTTATTTACATTTTGTTTACAATCTTTTCTATTTATAAAGATCTTTTAAAAAATGTCCTATGTTTTTATTGACCTAATTTTTTTTTGTTGCCTATTCTTTCTTTGCTTACAATTTCTTAGTTAATGTGTGAGTCATCAGTTTATCTGTTTTTAACCAAATTTTTATAAGATGCTCACCTCAGGAATGGCAGGTATTGGTCCTTTTGAGACAAAAGTTGGAGAGTTTATGTTCTTATCCAATATGGTAACTTTTAGATTAGCAGAAGCTGACTTGGGAGGTTTTCCTTGATCTTTGGCTTTAACAACATAACTAAAATGTGCATAAATTAATGAAATTTTGTTAATTAAAAATAAAAATATTCCTGATAGGCTATTTGCTAGAGAATTATAAATGAATCTATTAAATAAAAAAGCTAACATTATCGTTATTGGATATTTTTTTTAACTGAATAGCAGCCTTATACTAGATTTCTTTGTTATTCTAGAACAATGCTAAAAAGAATAGAAATTAACTTCAAAAATTCAGTTTTGGTTCAAAAACAAATAACAATTCAATTCAGATGATGTTAATTATTCATTTACCATTTTATCCATGCCATAAATGAATAAACTATTAACATGTATTTGTTAGTATAATTTTTTTTATAATTTTGAGCCTGGGAAAGACAAGCAGGGGCGGACTAACACTCCGTTTTTCCCTGCAAATGCACAGAGTAAAAAAATCTAGGGGCAAACATTTCATTTTAAGGAAATGCGGAGGAGTGATCCAAAAAATTAATTTTTAAAAATAACAAATCCCAAAAATGAGGCTATAAATAATAGTATAGCGTATAAAATTAACCTTTTTAAATGACGATTCATAAGTTATATTATAAAGCTAAAATTCGATTCGGTAAAAATTATTTTAAAATTTATAAAATTGGCGCCCCCAACCCTTTCCGTATTATCAAATTTTACTATGATATAACGTTTTAAGCCTCGTTATTGCTCCCCTGTGCCTTGGAGCCCAGGGAAATGTTTACCTCACTTCCCCACATTGTTTTACCACTTGGACCGGCGCACAGTACAAAAGGGTTTAACATTGATTTCCATACTGATACAAGGGGACGTAGGTTCACATCAAATAATTATATAAGACATCTTAGCAAGGGAGAGAAAATTACCAGAATTTTTTTTTGGACTCTACTGCATTTTGCAGTATTTGTTAGCAAACGATGGTTATGAAGATTGGCAGCATATTGTAAAAATCCTCAAAAATTGTGAAACTACAAAAAACATTTTAAAGTCACAAGTCGGACACAACAGACCAGTTAGCAAGAGAAGGTTCAACTCAGCCCTAACCCAACTGCCTGATGACCCAGCTGGGGGTCAGATCTTGGCTTAAAGACCACTTCTAGGGGATGGATAGACGAGAGGCCAAGGATATGATAATGGGGCGAAAATGAAAGGAGAACATGTGGGGTGGAAGCAAACACTAGAAATATCAACCCTGTTACATTTTTTATACCATGTGGTAGCTACTCACTTAGCCTGGCAATAAATGATATGGTCAAATCATTATTAGAAGGAGCCAACTTCTTTGATATTGTCAAAAAATGGTACTTATTGTTTTCCTCATCGACTTTCAGACGGCCCATTCTTTTGAAGAAGGAACGTTAAAGAACTAACCTTAAAACCTCGCCATGACACAAGGAGTGAAAGTCGTTGAGGTATAAAATTGGTCAAATATATGATACATTGCTTAGCATTTACGAGAACAAAGATATAGATAGTTATTTACGAGATGAAGCACCTGGACTACTTTCGTAACTACAACTATTCAAATTTTGTATTGTTCTGTCGTGATATGGTATGAGATATAAGCTCATGTCAATCTCATTACAGTAGTAAACTCATGCAGGGAAAAATTATGATATTGCATTGGCAATAAAACTGTTTAGAAGTTCAAATATTTTTTTTAAGAATCTGAGATCAGACAATCACTTTCATGCCATCCTTGTTGATGCTTGCAAATGGCATCCTAAATAGATGCAGATGAAAAATTTTACTCAATACAAGGACATCTAGTTCGTCGGAGAAAAAGTCAATTTAAATAAAATCAAGTTGAGCCCACAATGGATGCACAGGAAAAATACAAAATTGAATTCTTTTACCACCTTGTTGACACTGCAACCAAGTCTTTAGATCAAAGATTTTCTCAGCTGCAACATCACAACAGTAAATGTTGCTTTTTATATCATAAATTTGAACTAAAAGGTGTTAGTTCTTCTGTGATTTTGGAACAATGCAAAGATTTGGAAACCCTTTAAACAGATGGAAAATCAGTGGATATGCAATTAATAATGAAATATCTGGGGTGTATTCTCTATTGAAAAATATTTAGAACCTTCGGAAGTTTTGAAATGCGTAACAAAAATGAAATATTCTAAAAACTTGAGCGTTGCTCTAGGAATTTTCATAAATTCCGATGTGGAATTTCTTTGGTGGAATTTCGAAAAGTAATTCTTCCAAACTTAAAATAATCAAGAAATATTTTGGAAACAACATCTCAAACAAGATTGCTATAGTAGCAGTTGAGTATGAAATCAGTAACAGCTTAAATATTTCTAAATTAAATAGAGAAGTCTCTGAACTACAATTTCCTAAAAAATATAAAAAGCCATACACCATTTTAAAAAAAATATTTTAATTGTAATTACATAGTGGCGCAATTTTTCACTTTTGCACGGAGTGGTTCAAATGTTAAGTCTGGCCCTGAGACAAGTTAAAAAAATATTGAAACAGAGAGAAATATCCCATTGAGATTCCAATTTTTTTTTAAATTTGAAGCCAACTATAACAGTATCTAATGTGTTTGATGGATCTTATTTTTTTAAATTTTTTGTTTTTTGTTCTTATAAATTAACCTTCAAATGATAAATTATTTAAAGCAACATCAATATAACACTACCTGTAATCTCCAGGCTGATTTCTTAAGTCTGTCCTTTTAACACTAACTGCACCTGTTCTTGGATCAATCTTGAAAAAGTCTTTACTAGACAAATTATCACTCTATGCCATGGATTGAAAGAGATAGATGTAAATTGTAGGTAAGATGAATCATAATAAAAAATGAAACTAATTCCCCGTAAAGTTCTTTTGTTGGATATGATCTGACTGTAAAAAGTACTTGAAGTAATTTTATGATATTAAATAATATTAATACATATGTAATATATTTTAAAAATAGCTTGTTTAGTTTTTAATAGAAAAGATAAATTGTAAATCCTAAAAAATGTTGGTTTGAATATTAGTGTTTCAAAAAGCTTGAATCCTATAGGCTAATAATATTTATCTACAGTCTCTGGTGAATAAATTTGAACATTTTATTTTTTCCACTAAGATTTATTATTAAAGATTTTTACATTTGTTTTTGAAGAATTTAAGATTTCATGATGCTCATAATGCATAAAACTAGAAATGATAAAAGGAATTTAGAGTAGCATGGGTGATCTATGATTTAGTAAAATTGCAGTGATCTGAAACTGATTGAAAAAAACAAATTTGTATATAATATATGGTATACCGTATTTTACATATTATGTATTACGTACTACAAGACACATTTTTTAAATTTGAAATATGGGTGCTTCTGTTACAAGAAATAAATAACAAAATTCAATTGTTTGATTTAAAATTCGGGCCAGTCTAAAAAAATGCTAATATAATGGACGCCACAGAAAACCTATCTCTATCTGGGAAAATTGGATTCAACTTGCAGTAGCAGTGCACCGATGTTATGAACGTAAGTCATGGTAATTATCTTATCTTCTTATCCTATCTTATCTGTTACAGGCGCTCCCTCTAAACAGAATATTATTGTGTGCTATGCTTTGCCATGGTTTATGTCTAGTCTTGTATTTTTTATTAGAGTTTTAAATGTTGATAGAGAGTTGGTTTTCCTGGTTTCCTGAGGTAAACCATTTCATGTCTGAATTCCGGACAGAAGGAATGAGAATTTCTATGTGTTAGTTCTTGCATACAGAATAAGAAAAGTGTTTTTATACCTATGTTTATCTGAGGGTTATATTAGTTTTTTTTTGTTGTATTTCCAAGTTTGAATGAATTGCCTTATGCATTATAACTACTTTGCACATTGTTCTTCTATCTTCTAGTGTTTCAAGGTTTAGTGATTTAACTAATGGTGTCACTCTTGAATATTCTCCAGTAATGAATCTGGCAGATCTTTTTTGAATTTATTTGTAGATTTTCATTGTTTTTCTTTGGTGGATGGGTCCCATACAAAAGATGCATATTCTAGTACAGGTCTCACCAAAGTAAGGTAGCATTTCAGATTTATGTTCTTAATACATCTGTAAAAGTTTCTCTTCATAAAGCCTAAGGTTTTGTTTGATTTTTAAATTACTTCATTGAAATGGGGATTCCATGATAATTTCTCAATTATTATTTCCCTAGGCATTTTGCATCTTTTGTTTGGATTACATGTAGTTGTTTTCCATGAATGAAATATTTTGCATTTATTTGTTAATTTTTGTTTGTTACTTAAATTTTTACAGTTGACACTTTTCTGAAAGGAATGACATCAATTAATTTCCCGTGTGATTAATTCATCTAGTTCTTTTTGTAAGATTTTGCAATCTTGTTCTGATTCAATAGTTCTCTAGATTATAAAATCATCAGCAAATAACCTAACTTTTGTTCATTTTTAGATGCTGTTGGGTAAATCATTTATATAAATTTAAAATAGTAGGGGACCTAGCACAGTTCCTTGTGGAACCATTATTGGTGCTGATTAAGATCCATTAATTATTACAGTTTGCTCTTTACCCAAAAGGAAGTCTTGGATCCAATAATTTATGGGACCCGAGATGACTAAGGTTGATTCATTATACGTTACGTGAGACGTAAGTTTAGGATTATTTGCAGTTTAAGATGTTCAATCTTTCTTTTTTTTTGGGCTTCAAATTTATTTTAAAGCCTGCCAGGTGATTCTCAAAAACCAACTAATCCTCATGGCTGACCCTCTAACACAGCACGTCTTCAACAAACCTCCCCTTTTAGCTTTCCGGAGAGATAGAAGTCTCAAAGATAAACTTGTAAGAAGTCACCTTCCCAAAATGAAAGCACATATTGGAACAAAAGGTTGCAACCGTAACCATTGCAATACTTGTCCATATGTGATTGAAATTTACAATATTCTTTCCCTCTTGAAAAATTCAAAATAAAAGATGGATTCACTTGCACAAGTCGCAACATGATTTATGCAATTCTTTGCAAGAGGTGTAATAAAATTTACGTGGGTGAGACAGGTTGTCGTCTTGGAGATCGGTGTAGAGAACACCTGTATAATATAAATAAACAGGCTCAATGTCCTGTGTCTAAACATTTCAACAGTGTTAACCATGCCGGAATTTCATAACTTTACCTAACTGTAGAACCTTTTTCCTGTTGTGGTTGTCACTGTAACTTTTGATACTTCCTCCTTTTAAATCCTTTATATTAACTCGTGGTGTCTGCGGCCGCCCGCCCGACCGCCCGCCCTTGTCGCCAAAACTTTTGATCAATTTTTAACCCACTTGCTCGTAAGCTAGAGAGCAGAAATTTTGCAGGCAGTTTTGTACCGATGATAAAAACAATGTATCAAAATTTCAGATCGATTGCATGGACCGTAATTAAATTATTGATTTTTTAGATTATTTTATTTATTCCTATGTATCATGCTATTTTTTGAGATAGAGCGTCGCGGTGCGTATTATATTGAACAACCTTTCTGTCGCGCAATAAGGTGCGTATTTTATTGACAACTCTTTTTATAAACATATTCCTGATCGGTGCGCATTATATTCAACATGTTTTACGACACAACTGCAATTTTGTATTTCTGGATGGTCTGGCGCTGCGTATTGTAATGAACATTCTTTTAGTTACGTCTCGTACATAAAGGATTTATAGTGAAAAACTTGGTTTTTTACGGTTTTTTTAAAATTCCTATATCATGTGTCATTGTTTATTGTTTTTCCTTTCTTTTTATTTTACAACTATTTTATGATAAAGTATGTTTTAAGAATTTAAATATAATTATATTACTTATGTTAGTACGTACTTTATGTTTTTTGTATTGATGAAGGCATTAGCCGAAACGTTTACTGTCGTGTTAGTTTAATAATAAAGCTCAAATTTATTGTTTTATTACACAATTTTTGTATTTTGTATTTTTTTTAAAGAGTGTATTTATCTCGTCTACAGTTATGTTACCTATTTCTTCTATATTATTTAAATTTATTATAACTTTTTTCACAAGCTTGCTAACACGGTTTCACTCCCGCCCCTCAATTATAAACACAGAACAGTGTCTAGCCTATGATGCATCATTGCAGTCTACAGTGTAAGTATCTACAGTGTAAGTTAACTTGAATTGAAATTGATTTGTGCTATTGCTAATAGTACAATATTTTTTATTAGGAGCTACTTTTTTAATGGAGAAAATAAGAATTTTTTTTAGTCAGGCTTTGCAATCTAATAATAAAAATGTCATTTAAAACAAATGCTGAAAATGAGAGTGTTATATTCCATAAAATAGGGTACATAAAACTTATGATATAAATATATATAATATATCATACATATTCGTAAGGGTCGGTGTAAATCCCAGGAATAATTTCCAATCTTTAATGTTATTTTTCATTCAATTTTGGGATTATCAAAAAGTAGAAAATAAAAAATGTTTGTTAAATCACTCTTCAACTTCTTGATTAAATAATTTTAAAAAGATTATTTATATTAATACCTGCAATGAGAATGTAACATTTGCATTTTGGCCAACATCCAGGTCTTTGGCTGAGATGGTTTCAGGTGAAATAAGGACTAAATCGTTTTGTTGACTAATCTCTGAAATTCTGGCACTGTAATCTGAAATAAAATCAAACAAAATATTTTTGGCTAAAATTGATTACAAAATTATGAGTGAGTTATTACTCTGCTATTTGCTCAGTTCCAAAAACTGTATCAATCCAATATGTTTTATAGAGTTTCTTACTTGAATGACCAAATTCTGGTGGATTGTCATTGGTATCTGTTATATCAATTTGTATAACAATGGAGGATCGTCTCCTTTGTTCCAGTAGTGGATTATCTGTTGCAAAAACTGTTAATGTATAGCTGGACTTGTATTCTCTGTCCAAATTTTCTGATACATAGATGTTACCCTGTATGAATAAATGTTAAAAATTGGTTCACGTTAAGGTCTAAAGGAAAAATACACAGTTCCACTTCAACAGAGATTTTATTTATTTATAATTTAATGTTACCTTCTTACTTGATTTTGATTTTATTATCTTAAAAATAAACAAATTATTTTTTTAATAATATTAAGGATCAAAAAAATTATTAATTTTTTTTGAAAGTCCAGGATTTTATTTGATTAATATTATTTGATATTTTACAAACAAATATTTAGATAATAACAAAATTATATATTTATTTATTTGAATTAGAAGCTAACTCACTGTTATTTGATCAATTCTAAAAGGGGAGATATCCTTGAATTCAAAGGTAATGTTGGCATTGGGTCCTTCATCTTGATCAGTGGCATTGATTTTTGTGATAAATGTTGTATTAGCCGAGTTCTCAACTACAGTGAATGTTGTTTGATTGCTGCTGAACTCTGGATCATTATCATTTATATCTAGAACTTTAACCCAAAATGTTATATTCGATGATAGTGGAGGTACTCCATTGTCTGTGGCTACTACAGTGAAATTCAATGTGTCCACTGTCTCTCTGTCTAGCTGCTTTGAAATAGTCAATTTACCTAAAGATGAAATCATTTAAGATGAAGTCACAATTTATATTATTTTAAGTTTTGATAATGGCTTAAACTTTAACATGGTCCTTAAAACAACAAATAACTTTTACCTGATTGTGTAATATTGAAATACACAGAATCAATAAATAACTTTTACCTGATTGTGTAATATTGAAATACACAGAATCAATGAGACTAAAAGTCACAGTCTGATCTTGTCCTTGTCTAAGGCAGTCAATGTTGTAACCTCTGTGTAAATCTTTGTTCCCTCAGATACACTAAGAGATTGTTGAGAGTCTGTGTATAATATTTCTGGTGCCTCATCATTGACATCTTCTAAATTGATGGTAACAGTGGCTGAAAGAATCAGGCAATAAACTAAAAATATTGTCAATAATTACTATTGTAGAGGAGCAAGACAATTAACTTTTTTAAATAGTTTTTTTTTAAAACACTTTTATTAAATTTTTATAAATACATTTCCTTCCAATTTTTTTTCCATCAGCCATTAGGATTAAGCTTTAAATTATATTTTTCTCAAAACTGTTTTAAAACACTCTTGTCATATCATTGAGTCCCAATTCTCTTATTTTTAATTGCTCTATTCATTACCATTGATCCATTTAAATAATGTTTATTTGTAACATAGAAGATGATAAGTGCCCAAGTTCCAAAATACTCAAATCCCAGAGTTAAATCTCATTATCGTATGCCTTTGTCATATTAAATGTCACAGGAATGCATTTTTGTTTACAAAAATAAAGGCTTTTCAAACTCTACCTAAGAAAAACAATATTATATAAATCAAAAGACACTCACCTGTAGTAATTTGAGTACTTGGCTTCTCAGCCTTGATGTCTTCAACAGATATTCTGAGAACAATTTGTTCAGCTGTTTCTCTGTCTAACTGAGAGTTTATGAAGACAACCCCAGTAGTTTTATTGATTTCCATCCATTGCTAAAAAGTAAATATGGAAAAAACTATTACAATAATTTAAAAAACATTTGGCTCTTTCTAATTTATTTTTGAAAACAAAAAACAAAGAGTGATTTAATTTATGGCTACTGGCTTAAAAAAATAATTTATTTTTAAAAATATTAAATTTTTGAAAACCTATAGCATTTCCACTATTAATAAAAATATATGTCAATTTTATTTCTTTCAATATAACACGTTTATTCATTAATTAGACATTTGTTATGAATTAACCTAAACCTTTTGCCTCATTCGCCTAAATTAAAATTGTTTTAAAATTCTTATTTCTCAAACATTTTGTTGTTTTTAAGAACCATTTTTATAATGAAATTTTTTTACATGCTCTGAAATGTTATAAATTTCTTTCAAACTGATCTTTTTATATTTTTAGAATGTGGTTAATTATTTTTTTAACTAAAGATCATACACACAATGATGTATGTAATATATTTAGTTTTGATGATATGGATATTATAGGCGGCTGGATAGCAAAGTCAATAGTGCGCTCGCCTCACAAGCTGAGGTGCGTGGGATCTAGCCACAATAAAAACTTGTTGATGAATAATTTTTGCTATGAAGTCCTCTGGTGACTTGGAGAGGAGATGGGCGCCACCAAGTCTCCCAAGCCCCAAGAAAGTTCTAATGGAAACACAAGGTTATGGACCCAAAAAATGTTTTTTTTAAATTTGGATATTAATATTTTGGCCCTCTCCGCCTCTTGATCTGCATTCATTCCTTTATATATATTTGCTACCGGCAATGTGTGAAATCTGGCAATATATATATAATGCAAAGAAGACAGCATAATATATAATTCCCGGGCCTTATATAGAGTGCCTAAAATATGTGGGTAAAGTAAGAAATGGTTTTATTTCACACATTTCTTAGGCATTCTATACAATGCATAAGAGTGATTCTTTGATCAGCAAAGTACCCGTTGAGGGTCGGGTAAATCCGAAGTGACCGTTTCGTACCCCTCATTTTACTAGCAACGCTATTGAGCGGTGTCGGTTTAGGGGCCAGGAGCGCCAGTATGGATTAGCAAAAGGTACCGCGAAGAACGCAGCGGACGCCAGCTCTGAGGAAACCTTCCAGTGGGGGTTTACACCCATAGGTAGGTCTATGATGATCCCCCGCTCTGCGGCGGTCCTAACCATGGAGACCCGTATGCTTTGCCGGGGTGGCGCCAAAGTGGTAGCGGGTCGTAGTAAGGGAATTCCACCCCTCCTTGTGAGGCCAATTTAGTGGGAGGCATTTTCGACTCTATGTCCTGGATGCCCAGGTGGCCGCTTCAGAAGCGACCGCTTCCGGTGTGGGGGGGGTTCTCAGCTGTCACGTCCCTTTGGGGGCCAGATAGCTGAGAGGGTCTTCCGGGAAGACCCATAAAGAGCTCTAGGCTCGGGGCTTCTGATTTTCTTCCACATGTAGGAACAGCAGTGAGGCACACTTGCTCCTATCAAGGGACACTTGATCATATTGTTTCAAGATGGTTTCTATGATGTTAGAGTGAAGTGTCCTAGCAGAAATCATGGGATATTTACATGCATTGGTGAGTCTAGGATGAACTTCATTAAGAATAAGAATTAGCCATACTGCTACCAATCATGTTTCTCTAAAGGAAACCAGTTACCAAAAATTAGTGAATAATGTGGAAAAGGTTCAGAGGACCACTTAGAATGAACCAAGACACTATTAGCTGCTGCATCACTATAAAGTAATGGCAGTAGAGAACTAAAGTAAGCTGATCTATCCCAGTGATGGCGAACCTATGCCATGCGTGCCACAGATGGAACGTAGAGCCTCATCAGCTGGCACACAACTAAAATATTATTTCCTTAATCAAACCACTTTGCTGGCACTTTGTATTGGTAAATGACACCACTCATAAAGTCTGGGCAGCATTTTAAATGATCTTCAATTCAAGATGAGACAACTGAAATACTATCCATTCAACTTTTGAAGAGCATGGCCTTTCAATTATAAGATTAAGAGAATGCACTAAGAATAAGCTCTGTTTAGGTTCAAATCTATAATGTGCCTAGCAAAGTCTTCCATACCCTCCTGATGATTTGCAAAGCATATAGACAGAGGAAGAACTCAAAAAAGATAATAGAAAAACTACAAACTAAACAGCAGAAAGAAGCTAATCACCAGATGCAAAATATAGAGCCCACTATACAGAATAATAAAAGAAAATGCAAAAAATAATGGAGGAAATCAAATTGATTGTGACGCCATGGTTACCAAAGAGCCTTCAACTTCTGCAGTTTGTAGTATATGCTTTAAAACATGCAGCTGCGCCCATAAATGCCAAAATTGTTGCCATATTGTTCATATTAACTGTGGGCATGCTGCTAGAAGACAATGGAAAAGAGGAGATATAAGGTTATGGTGTTTATATTTTGTGCAGCCTTGTGTTTCAAGATTTAGAGGGCTGTCGAAGCTAGAGAATAATCTAACCTGAACTCTGTAAAACAAGAAAATGAAAATGAAGTCATCACTCCTGCACATTTCAGAGTTACAGTGCGAGTTTCTATTCCTAATAAGGGACAGGGTGACTCACGCAATCTGTTGCCCAATGTTCTGACAGTGACAGAAGACAGCTTTTATTTATTTGGAATTTTACAAAGTATCTGGACACAAATGTATGCAAGATTATAATTTACTGTATGTCCAAAGGACACTGAAAGTTGAAGACACCCCTGACCATAAAACATCTCTATGATCTGCTGTTACCTCCCAGTCAACAGGAAGCGGTGGAGGATTCGTGAAGCATAAGTGAAAGACTAAGTGCCGAAGCATAAAAATAAAAAGTCTTTGTGTGAAAAAGAAAATAAAAGTGTAATTCAAATGATCAGTCTAACCTTACTTACTCAAGTACCTCGATTTCACTTTTGCTTCATGGTTTTGTGTATTAAGAGTGACCTTTATTTATGGCTTCTTTTAATCTATTTATATAAGTCTCTTCGTGGTCAGACCTGCGAGGCAACAAGAAGCTGCATGTGCAACAGAGCGTGACGAATGACGCTCGCTCGGGTCAACTAAACACTGTTGGCAAGCGTGGTGGGATGAAATGAAAAAAAAAGTGGGAGTGGGTGGCAACAATGCACTTGCGTTCACTTGCATTGTTCCTTCACAGTAAATGTGAAATTCGTAGTGTACTGGTTATCACGTCCGCCTCATACGTCGATGGTCCTGGGTTCAAGCCCCAGCGAAAACATTTTTTTTTAATTTTTTAAAAATGTCTGTTTGTGCCCGTTCTTTTACCCCTTTATTGCCAACGCTAGCTGATTTAGTTACGGGTGAAGACTTCCTGAAAGACACAGTTGTCAAAATGGGATGGGTTTGGGCAAACGACTGTGATTGAATGAAAAGAAGGAATTCTGGAGAGACTCGCGGCGTAGCATACGCCGCAGACTTGCTCATAATAGACAGTACAAAGAACGGATGTGAGAGTAAAGACACAAAAAGCAGCACAAAGTAAAACATAGCGAGTAAGCATGGAGACAAGCACACTGAGGTTGTTTTTACCCGCCTCCCATTTAATACGACCATCCCTAAAACATAAACTGTGATTGGCCGACCCTAGCGAGGGTTAGTCATGTTTAGGATTGTTAATTGCGTGTTGTTGTTTTCTGTTGTTTTTTAAAACCGATTATCGATTATGTAACTCTGATTTTAAACCGATTATCATTTTATAGCTGACTTCATAGAAGTTAGGGGTGTACCGAATTTCTCCTGCAAACGTCTATAAACCAACAATGAGTTGGCAGTTCAAACCGACATTCACTTGCGTTGTTTTGATTTCTTCATGCTTTAGTTTGTGTCAGTTATTTCTCCACTTTCTTTTGCACTCTCCATGAGCAAGTCTGCGGCGTATGCTACGCCGCGGGGGCGTCTAGTTTTAGAATATTTTTGTTAATATGTAAAATGCCCGAATTTTACACATTGCCAGCAACGAATAATGTGTGTATATATTTACATTGTATATATTATAGGCTGATACTGATTAAAAAAAATTTGTTTGATTAATTGGAAAATTCAATAGATTAATTGATTATTTTCGATTAATTATATTTTTTATAACGCATTTATAGATCCCCTAAGTTGCGATTCATTATTTCAAGAAATCTGTTAAGTTAATTGTAATTCCATGGTTCCCAAGTTTTGTGATGTAACACAGCCAAATCGTTCTGCTATGCAAGAAATAAAGGAAGAAAAACCTTTTTGTTAACGTATGCAGGTCTAAATGAATAATAATAATACGAGGAAAAGTATGCATATGACAAAAAATATAAATTATTAATAAATTGGGGAAAAAAAATATTAGAATATTTTCTTAAATTTTAATCGAATTTTAATTGTTCAAATTAATTTTAATCGGATTAAATTTTTTAACGATTAATTGATTAATTTAATTGTTAATTTTCCAGCCCTAATATATATATATACATAAATATGTATATACATTTTTCTAAAGGAACTTCTTTAAACTAAACACATTTCTTGCCTCTACAATGGAAATATTAAGTTTTGTGTCTTTTTCATCCAAAATGCTCTGGAGGATTCCCATTGCAGAGAAAACCTAAGCTCAAAGTCGCTATCAGGATCAGTTGCCACAGCTGTCAAAATCTAAAAGAGAAAAAATAAAATAATGTTAATTTTATTTAGCTTAACAATTATTACCATAAGTAGTAAAATTTTAATTATAAACATATGAAGGGTAGGTAGAACAGTAAGAAGAAAATCCCTAAAATTTTGTTTATTTCTTTTAGACACAGAATCACTAGTTAATATTAAGCTTGAAAACACAGTAATTCTTAAACATCAAATTGTCCAAATGACATAAATCCAAACAATGCAGTTTACCTCAGTTCCTATGGTAGCATTTTCTGGAATGAAGTAAGCTTGTTTAAGATGACTTGAACTAAATACGGGAGGTGAATCATTTACATCAGTAACTGTTACAAGGACAGTGGCTGATGAACTCATTGCAGGTGACCCTCTATCTATAGCCGCCACAATGAGGTTGTATGTTTGCTTGTCTTCTCTGTCCAGGTTGGCACCAACACCAACACTGATTTCACCTGTTGAACTGTTCATCTGTTGGAGCATTTTAAAAAAGAAGTTAAAAGTTAATTAAATTTGGCTTCAATAAAAATAAACATAACAATTTAGAAATAAATACATTTGATTATTAGTGACTGCTACCAAAAATAAATAAATAATTTATATGCAAAACAACATTAATTAAAGTCAGCATAAAATCATTATAGGTGTAACATTATTTTACTTATCACAAATGCTATGTCTTGGAATCTATCAAACACTAAAAAAAACACATATTCTTAATCCAAAGTAAATTGCTTCCAATAACAATACTTAGATATCTAAATTTTAAAATAATATTTAATGTACTTTTTATAAAAAATTTAAAATTTTGTACTTCAGAGAAAGAGATATGGAATATTATTACTTCTACTTTATATCATATCTAGCTTATTGTTTAAACAATGTTACCTGAAATTTATCCTGGCCACCAGATTGAATGACATAATATAACTCATTATTAGGTGATGTTCCATCCATATCATTAGCCTTTACTGTACCAACACTACACTCTGCAATAACCAACCAGTGAAAGCATAATAAGCCAGACCATACATGATAAAATGACTATAAATAAAATAATTACCCAAGAAATAAGCACCAGGTAAAGTTGCTGCAAGCAGAGGTGTGTTGGGTACAAATTTTAATAATAAAAAAGCGGTTTTCTCTGGCTCTGTGAAACTTTCTCTTTTTTTAAACTCATGAATAAAGAAGCCCATAAACTATAAAATGATTATGTAATTATTCTCACATTTTTTTTAACATTAATTGAAAATATATTTTTGTTTTAATGGTTTATTAATTTTTAAAAAAAATATTAAATTCCTTTTTTTTTAAAAAAAAGATAAAATTTTAACATTTGAAGTATTTTTAAAAAATCTACTAAAGACATTGATGATAAGAAATAAATTCACAAAGCCATATGTCAGTCATAAAAAAAAATTATTATGACAGTAAAGTCTACTTACAGCCCTGGAGATTCTGCTTTTCATAAGGCTATTTAAAACCTAAAAACTTGAATGTAATTATTTAACTCCTAAAGTCAAATAGTTAAATTAAAATGTGTTAAAAAATAATAATTTTTAATGCAATTGGTCCAACCAATTGGTGAACTTTTAGTCATAAGTTATTCTGACTCAGAGAGATAAATATATTATATTTTAAAGATAAGAAAAATACAATCATAGCTATAGCATGAATTAATTTTTAGAAGTAATTAACATGTGACCTTGAGGAGAATTTTCCTTCACTGTGAACTCATAAGATGCTTTAGTAAAGTTTGGTGCAATGTCATTCACATCTTTGACTATAACTTTAACAATAGTGGAACCATTCAGCTGAGGTAATCCTTGATCTTTTGCAGTAATTTCTAGCTGAAGAATTTCATTAGATGCGTTCTTTCTAAAGAGTTCCTCAAAATCCAAAGATTTGACATAGAAATTTCACCAGATATATTATCTATGTGAAACACGAGTTGCTCCCCAATTGTGAAGGAGTTTGTGTGATGAAGTAGACAATCTGACTATTGTTAGGTTCCTGGCTCATCAGCATCATCGCTGTAAAGATATTTTTTTTAAAAATTGCATGCATGTATTTTAGTCTTTTATTCATCCCTGTAATAAGGTGTATTTTAAATCATAAAAATTAAAAGATATACTTTAACTTGGCTTTTCATAATTAATGAGATTTTTACTCTAATGTACTTCACAATTATTATCAATATATATATTATATATAGGACTTCAAGCCTTAAGTTAATGAACTTTGGTGCTCTGAATTTAAACATCTGAAGTTCAGTTTTAAACTAAATTACTTAATTTTACTTTTTAAATGCTTCATTTAAGTAGATTGTTTCTCTAGTTATGTCAGTTTAAATTATGTTACCTTAGCAAACAGTGGTGAAATGGAAAGGACAAACTGTTTCATCAACTATAGCACTAAACTCTGTTTTTAAATATTGGAGACTGATCATTGACATCAGTAACTTTAATATTCAACTGGAGGGAACTATCAAAATGTCCAGAGTCTGTTGCTCGCACAGTTAAGCTGTAAGCTTTTATGGTCTCCCAGTCTAGATCAGTGGAGTTAGAGTAATCTCTTCCTGTATTTTGTTTATAATGAACCTGAGAAATTCATTGGAATTTAAGATTTGTTTTCAAAATGAGATGGATACTTGATCCAGGTTTTCAAAGTTTTTAAAAAAAATATTACAAGAATTTAGAGCCAGTAAAAATTAAATTTCACCATTATTTATTCTAAATAGCAATGGATAATATGTTATTAACAAATGCTAAGGTTCCTCATACCCTGAATACATAATAAATTCATGAAAATAATTCCTGTGTTTTACAGATTTTTTTAATATAATTTTTTTTCCCCTTTTTATAATATTCACTAATAATTATTTATAAAAATATATACCTTTTCTGATCTCCATCTATGCTATAGTAAACTCTCCCAAATTCTCCAGTATCTGCATCAGTAGCCTAAAGAAAGTAAAAGAAGCATAATTTGCGCATGTAATATTTAACTACTTAGGTGCACTGGTAGAAAAAATGGTACCATGAAAATGAAAATAATATTACTCAAATATATCTCAGATCAAGAGGCTTTAAAATAACAAAAATTTAAGATAGATATACCTGATTTCACTTAAATCTTTGTACTTGAATAACAAATGAAAAAAAAATCTATGCAGTATTAAGAATAATAAACTTACTCAAGAAAAATAATCTAGCCTTTCAAGCAAACATGGGCAAAATCATTCATAACTTTAACAATTAATAATTAATATACTGATGGAATTACTATTTCCTGAAAACATCTTTTTAGCCATTTTACCTGAACCGTGGTGACTGGATAACCTAATTTACTGTCCTCTGGGACAGAAATATCCATTGATGGCTCTATGAAACTGGGGAAGTTGTCATTCTCATTATCAAGAAAGATTGTTATGCTGGCTGTAGCATTACAATGTTCTGGAGTCAAATTTTTCTGACACTATAACCTAAATTTACAGCAATACAATAAAATAACATAAATGTATATACATGTATAGTATTTGCATAAGCATTGGTTTAATCAGCAATTATATTTTAAAAATGTATTATCAAAAAAATTTGTTGACACAATATTTACATCATCACATCACTAAAAAAAATATATTAAAGACAGTTATGGGCTGTTTCAATTTATTTCATGCATCTTGTTTAAGATCAAGTCATATCTTATTGATATTGTCTGTCTTGTAGCTCATATAACCTGGGGGTCATCTTAAATTAACAAGCTTTGGAATTTTTCAATTTTTTCTTTAGAGAAAAAAATACTGAAGATAAATGGTTTTTGTGATAGCAGAATAATTTTAAAAATTTGAAACAAAATACTAACTCAAATAGAGTGCCTTTTTCATTTTATAATAACAGTTTATTACATTCACTATAATTGATGATGTTTTTTAAAAATATTATTAACCAAAAGCTCTGAAGTTTACGATCAATAAAATTTAAATGCACAAACTATTCAAAATACAAAGTCTGATTTAAGTTACATATAGCCAAAATAAAATCTTGAAATAAAATAGAATTTAAGTATTGCAAGGTTAAAAATAATAATAAAAATAATAATAAATTTGATAATTTATATAGCACTGTATCCCAATAAGGAACTGGGCTCACAGCGCTTTACATGAAGATAGTAACATACATATAAGTATTAAATAAGCATTCGTATCATAACAACCACATTAAATGAAAATACGTTACACATAAGCTACATTAATCATTAAAAAGAAATGTGTCACTAATTATGAAAATAAATTTTGAAAAGATGTTGTGTCTTAAGTGCAGTTTTGAAGGACTTGGTAGTTGGAATACTATGGATGTGTAATGGTAGAGAATTCCATTGTTTGGCAGCACAAAAAGAGAAAGACCTTTCACCAAATGTTTTAGTGCGTGTCTTAGGAATAGAGAGAATGCGTGTGCCTGCAGAACAGCAGTACTGACAAGTGTAGTGTGTAGACCAACAGAAGTTCAGTAAGATATGAAGGGCATGAGTCAGGAAAGAAATTGTGACAGAGCACGGCCAGTTTGTAATCAATTCGGGCTTGTATGAAGCCAATGGAAGTGAGTAAAGTAGTGGAGTAACATGGTCATGTTTTTTTTGCCTTAAGAGCTATTCTGGCAGCTGAATTTTGAACTTTCTGTAGTTTGTCAATGCATTGTTTAGCGCACACCGACAGAAGAGAATTGCAATAATCAATACGAGCCAGAACAAGAGCACAGACTAGAGTTTTTGTTGCACTAATTGTTAAGTATTGATGGGATTGAGCTGATCTGACAGATGGCGGTGTAGGCAGAGTGACAGATGTGATTGACAAAGTTGTTGGTAGACATGTTTTAGTAATGTAGCCCAGATTCCTAGTCGATGTTGTGAACAGTATATCAGAACTAGCTAGCTGAATAGAATTTGGAAGACACAAAGTACTACGATGATTTATTGTTGCAAAATAGGAGTGCTTCAGTCTTGTCATCATTCAGTTTGAGCTTGCTAAAGTCATCCAAGACTTTACCTCACCAATGCACTCCTGCATCAATTGGACAGTGGATTCAGTATCAGAGGGATCAGTTGTGAGTGTATAGCTGAGTATCATCTGCAAATAATTGGCTTTTAACTGAATGCTTTTCGAGCAGTAGAAGTAGTGGCCTTGTATACAGTACAAAACGTACCGGACCCAAAAACGGAGCCCTGAGGCACACCATAAACCAAGTCAGCTTTGTGAGAGATACAGCCATTCATATACTGATACCACCTGTGATCTGTTAGATAAGTATGATTGAAACCAAGCCAGAAATGAGCCAGAAATTCTGAGGTAATTTTGCAGGGTTTTTAGCAGTGTTTGATGATTGATGGTGTCAAAAGCTGCACTAAGATCTAAGAGGACCAATATAGAGATTTTCCCACTGTCCAGTGCAAGTAGGAGGTCATTTGTTCCCTTCAACAGGGTGGTCTTTGTGCTATGAGAAGGTCTGTAGGCCGACTGATTTGGACTTAGAAGAGTGTGGTCGTTAAGATAAGCAAAAATCACAGAGTTTTAAAGAAAGAATTAACAAAAATTGTATGAATTGGTCTTTATTCTAACATTACCTCAATAGTGAAACTCTCATTTTTCTCAAAGTCCAAAAGACTTGAATTAGCCACAGATATCACACAAGGAGTTTGCTCTTCTCCTTGTGATGGAGAGATGGTAAAAACAGTGTTGTCTACTAAATAAATAGTATACATGCTGTTAATACCCTGTAATAATAAATCAATTTTTCAACATTACATACATCTGCATGAAAAGTCCAAAATGTTGAGTTGATGGATGATAGGAAACATGTAATAGAGAGTATTTTAAGCTTTAGACATGGCTAAAATAAGCTTTTAAGATTTCACTATTATATTTAAGGCAAAACTAAAAATGTATTTATCACAAGCAAATCTGTCTCAAATATTTCAATATCAAAATTTATATTTTAAATTTAACTAATTTAGTATTTGGTTCAGCTATTTAGCTATTATCTGAATTCGAATCAGTTATGGAATAGATTTTTATGTTATGTAACGGTTTTTAAGATATCATTGTGAAAGATTTAAGTAAGCCACAAACAATTTAGATTTATAATTTTTTTACAACTTACATCATCAGCATCATTAATGATAAGGGCTGCAACATTTTGAAATTTAACTTCACTTCCTACAGGCATGTTTTTCTCTGATTCTAGCTGTGAAGTTATTGCCATTTAGAAATATAGGAGCATTGTCATTAGAATCCTCAATGATAACTGTTAAAATGGCTGTGTAGAAAGTATGAAGAAAAATTGCAGCTGTTAAAATATCTTTAATTTATCTAATAAATTAATAGGTTTCTATACTTAATATAATAGAAGACTAAGATTTCTTAATGAAAACAAAATATTTTCTGGAGTTGGGGACTGACAACAATTATTTTGTTCAAGTACAAAGCTAAGTATTGAGTCATAGAGGTAGATTTTAGTTGCTCATCCCACACATGGATAAATTTAGCTTTAACATGATATCAAAGATATATTTTTCATAAATCAATTAAAATATATGTTATAAAAAAGGATATAAAAGTAGTTTACAGTATATTTCATTCTTACTTTAGATAATGTTGAATTCTACACCGACTATATATTCTACAATATTTTGAAATTATTTATTGACCCTATTACAATTACATGGCCATTTAGGTATGTGTAGATTTTATTATTTTGGAATTAAACAATTTTTACATGTGGAAATATTTTTAAAATAATTTTTTTAATGTTTGGAGATGAGACATGCTAAAAATCATTAAATTTAAAATATTGTACATTTTGTTGGAAGAGACTTTGGAAAAAGCCTAAAGCCTGTGTTTGTAAAAGAGTAATATATGTTCTATAGAACTTTGTACCAGACATGAGGCATGGTATTTAAATTTTCATTGAGTAAAATATCATGACATCTACAAAATCCCCAAAACAGACTTCTGTTTTTTTTTGTCTTCTAAGTATAGATTTTCTTCTCTTTAATGGGCATTGAGTAAGTATCCAGTTTTTCACTCTCTTGACCCAATGACAAGGTGGATAAGTAATACCTGTATCATTTTGTTTTTGTCCCTCAGCAGCTATATCCTCCACCATTAAGGTCAATTGAAATCGTTGTATTGCCTCTCGATCAAGATATTCTGTTGCATAAATTTCTCCAGTTGTAGTATTTATTGCTATGTATTTCTGAAATACAAGGGATTTTTTTTTAAATTTTAATATAAGAAATATTTTTTTTACATTTTGTTTTTGTATCCAAAACATACTTAAATCATGTGATAGTGAGAGACTTTCATAATATGATGATTTCTTTATGTTAACTAACCTGTAATTTTGATCCATTTGCAAATCTTCCTACCCCATCAATACCTGAACTTTCAGACCAGACAATGGTGTAAAGTAAATCCTTGTCAAGATCAAGATCTGTTGCTTCATCAACTGCTATTATTGATTTGACATTTTCTCTACTATTTACTGTCCTTGTATCCTGAAAATGTAGGACCATTTCTTTCATGTTTTACATTGAAATAATTTGTAAATCAACTCTTTTGAAAGAATGAAAATATTAAAACCTTTAGAAATATTTATTTTGATCTCTGGTACAAATGTATAGTTTAAACACAGATTTTTAAATTTTAAAAGCTTGCAAAACCAGCTGCATATCTAATAGCAAATAAACTATAAAATTGCTATGAGCATCTCGGTGAACTGCTTACAATATCTTTTTTTTAATGTTCCTTTCCTTTTTTCTGGAACTTTATAGCTATTGTGGTTGAAGATACAAGTAAAGAACATTATTAACTATTTTTGGTCTGTAAATAAATTTTACCATCAGCAATAGATAGACCAACATTTGTATATATTCAATTATTTAAATGAAATATGTATAATTAACACAAATAGTAAATAAAAAAATATGCTTATTTATTTTAATCCAAAATCGTTTAGTAAAATCCAATAATTTATAACCAGGTGAAATTAATTTATAAGTGATATGGTATGTGATTTAAAAAACAAATGTAACATTATCTGTATACTCTAATTTTTAAACAAAATATGTTCACCCACCCATGTAAACTGTGGTGGGGAGTCATTGACATCAAGTAAGCTGACAGTGATTGTTACTGTAGAAGTTAGTGGTGGATTTCCATTGTCCAATGCTGTAACTATTATGTTATACTGGCCAATCTGTTCTCTGTCCAAACGATTTTTAACTGTAATAATCCCAGTTGTATTATCTATTCTAAATGTGCTAGCACTTAAGATATCTATCATATAGGACACTTTGTTGTTGCTTGGTGAAGCATCATTATCTTTGGCCTGGATCTGAGCAACCTTGAATCCTGTTTATTTTGGGGGAAAAAATTATTACTATTTTGTAATATTTTTTTTAGTCCCACATAATTTAGTTGTAAATGTTTATCTACATTTTTTTAATGTCCTGATCTTTCAATAGCTGAAAGCAGAAATCACTTTTAATATTTTTTTTAAAAACATTTATTCATTTACTTACTAGTGTTTGGAAAATAAATTGCTAAAGAATGGCTAACTACAAAAAAGTTACTTCACTCTGCAGCCTTTTCTAACTAAAGGATACTTCATATCTACACAAAAATACTACAGCTGCTCAGGTACACAGAATCATAAATTATAACTATTTATATAAAATATTTGACGAAAATATTAAGCTGATACCCGGTTTCCTGAAATATATTTAAGATAATAGTATCGTTTTTTACTTGAAAATTCACTTACCATCTGTAACATTTTCAAATATATTAAAAGGTCCGTTACTTGAGGTAAATTGTGGAGAATAGTCATTCACATCCCCTACTGTAACTGTGATATTAGCTGTGCTGGATCTGGGTGGCCTGCCTTGATCTTTAGCTTCAACAATGAGAACTATACCTCCTCTATAAGTCTGGTTCAGTGTTTCATAGTCTAGACAATCATTCAGATACAGTTCTCCTGTTGTTTCATTAATTACAAAATTTGACTGAGGGAAATTTTCTGTATTAAGCAAACTGTAGGTTATATAACTGTTGGGGGTGTTTTGCTCATCTTTGTCAAAAGCCTAAAATAATGCAAAAAATTAAGTTACACAAATATTTCTGAATACTAACACAATATAAATTTGTAATGATATGAGAAGACAAAAAAAAACAACAGCAAACATAACACGTGGATTGATTAAATGAAAAAATAGCATCAATAGAAAGAACATGAAATTCTATTACTTTGAATAACTTTACTTTCAAAAAGATATAGCTTAAAATTTTATTCTGTTAATTTCATATATTTAACCTATGAGTAATTAGTTTATCTTCTAAATGTTTTAATCTGCATTATTTCAATAAAATATAATTTTTACAAGCACTTTAAAAAGGGTTAAGAAAATACTGACCAGCACAAAAAATCCAGGAAAAAATTCTTTTTTATTTTCATCAATATTTACTTCATAATTAGTTTTTGTGAATCTGGGAGTCTCATCATTAATATCAGCCACGTTTATAGTAAGTTGCGTAGTGGCTGTAAAATTTCCTCCATCTCTGACTGTGATAGTCATTATATAACTTGATGTAACTTCACGATCAAACCCACTAACTATTGAATACACTTCACCTGTGAAACTGTTGATACCAAATCTGAAAGAAATTTTCAAAAATGTATGGTCAGATACAGATTGACATTTTAAAAATAGTCTTAAAATAAAACATATAATACATATATGAAGTTGAATTATGTCCAATATATGATTTTGATTTATCTATTTTAAAGTTCTCTTACTTATTAGAGTCATCCTTTATAGAAAAGGACAATTTCCCAAAATATCCAGAATCCCTATCAGTGGCCTTTATTTAAAAGAAAGGAAAAAGATGTTAAAATATGTTCTCGTGTGTTAAGTCATCTATAAAAATACTATTCAAATTATAAATGAAATATAGTGGTGTCTATAATATTAGGACCAAAGGTTTTCATTATAAAAATAGTCTAAGCAAGGTTAAAAAACTGCACAGCATTATAAATACAAAAACATTCTTACGAGAATGTATAGATCAACAATGTGTTAGCTGATTATTTTAAAAAAAGAGAGTGAAAACAAACCACTAAAAGTAAAAGCATATTTCATTGAAACAGATTAATTTCAATGAAATGTTTATTTTAACTTTTAAATAAAATATAATGCAAAAATTAATTTAAACTTATATACAGGCTATGTTGAATGAACAGTTTAATAACAAAAAAATAACATTGTAATTTGTTAAATAAATATTCAAACTAGAGAAAATATTTCCTTGAGCAGTCATAGGACAAACTTACATTAATTGTAATAATACTGGTGTTAAATGTACTGTTTTCAGCTATGCTAGCATGAAATGGTGAACCAATAAACTCTGGGATATTGTCATTTTCATTCACAACTTGTATAAATACATAGGCAGAGTGGCTTTCATTTTTGGTTAGCCTGTGGCCAATAGCAGTTACCTGGTAAAAGGAAAACAGTTAAACATAAACAGTTAATTTTAGAAAATACAGTTATATATTACTTTGAAGAGCTTAATCACATTATTAAAATACTTTAATTTTTAAATTACAAGTACTGTTAAAAATTTTTTTTAAAATATCAAACCTTAAGTTGAAAACTCTGAGTTGTTTCAAAGTCTATTAAATCAGCTTCTGCAACTGTGATAACGCACACTGTTTTGCCTTCACCAAGGGAAGGAGTGATGGTAAAAGCAGAACTCCCTTCTAAAGATATATTGTATCTATTATTGCCACCCTGATGGAAATTAAAATTTCTTAAAATCACATTTATTTCCATTAATTTATGTATTTCAAAATGTATATTTAAATTAAACATAAAATTCTACTCTTATGCTTTCCCTCAAGTGTAAGGTTACATAGACTATTTATACTGAAATGGAGGAGCTTGATTTATTTAATGTGTGGTTGGATATATTTATTGACTTTTATTATGTTATCTTTCAAACATGTTATTAACATTATTTATAAATTTGTAGATTTATTTAAGGAATTGAACGATTTTTTTACAAATTTTATTTGTAAATACCAATAAGTCTTTGTTATTTATTCTTGTGTAAATTCACATATTATTATAAATTATTATTTGAAGTCAATATTATTTCTTACAGCATCAGGGTCATCAATGGTTAAAACTGAAAAGTTGGTCAATTTAACTTCAGTTCCAGCTGGCATATTCTCTTGTATATAGGCTTGAAAACTGTTACCACCCACAAAATTTGGAAAGTTATCATCTTCATCTTCTACTATTACTGTCAGCAAAGCTACAGGGAAAAAAAAGTTAACCAGTGTAACATGCTTAAAAAAATTCAAGACTAGATATGAACTATGGATAAGCATAGGATGCAATAATCTTCTGTATAGATGTAGCATCTGTAATACTACTGTAATAGATAAGTATTGCTCAGTTCTAAAATAAATCCATATTTATTTTATTGATTGCATGAGATTTAGAAGGTGTTACAATGTCTGAATTATCTTATGTCCCACCCCCTTCCTCATTTACAATCAACTCATTGTTAAATGATTTTCATAAAATTAAGTGATCATTGGAAAAATAAAATTATAAATACTAATGAAATAACATCGTAACTCGTCAAAATGGCCCCTGTCAAAACGGCCCGAGACAAATCGGCCCTGTTCAAAACGGCCCGAGACAAATTGTTGTTTATCAGAATTTAACTTTTTTGCATTTTAACCCTTTGTCAACTATTTCACCTTTTAAGAAAGTGGTCAAATTGTAAAATTATTGCTTGTGATGTTATTAAATTATTTCTTCTCAATAAACAATTGTGACTTGGTACCATATAAAGTAACTTTTATTAAATTGTTTCTTGTGATGTTGCTATTATTATTGTTATTTGTGAACTAAACCAGATACTGAATCAATGAGTAAAATACTAATATGATACTTAATTATATTTTTATTCCATTTAAAATCTATTTGTCCAGGGCCAATTTGTCTGGGGGTGTTTTGACCGAGGCCATTTTGACAGTGTCCATTTTGACCGGGGCCGTTTTGACCAGGGCTGTTTTGACCGGGGCTGTTATGTTGGGAGCCATTTGTCAGGGCCTTTTTGTCCAGGACTGTTTTGTCGGTTAACCAAATAACATACTTATAATCAGAAACTAATGTCAGCAGAGAAAAACTTTGGAGAACTAAAGTTATAACAGTTATAATAAATCATGATTACAATATTCTAGTCAAATTCTTTAAATTTTTAAATTTTAAAATGTTTTTTAAAAATCCTTTTTTATTAAAATTAGAAGCAAAAAGAGTATTTTATAAAATGAATTACCTGTATCATTTTGGGGTGAACCAATAGCATGGGTATCATTAACGAGTAGCATGAGCTGAAACCTTTGTGTAGCCTCTCTGTCCAGTGTTAGATTAGGATAAAAATCACTAGTTGTTCTTCCTACATTTATGTAATTCTGAAAATTAAAAATAATTTTAAAACAATCATTATTTAATATAATTAGGCAATACAATAGTGACAGCTAATTAATTATACAATTTTTTAAATTTTAAAATTTTATTTTTGATATATTGGATGATATTAAATAGGTACCAAAACAAATAAATGAATCGCAAGTTTCAATAATTCTGGCTAATTTTAAAGTGGGATGAAAAAAATTTTTAAATATTTTTTTTATAATTCAATTAACAAATTAGAATTTAATTTAATACCTAATTTTAAAATTGTGCTTTTATAATTTTCTTTGTCTTAGCAAAACATGAGTGTTGTGTATCTTAATTGTTAATCAAATTACCTTCAACCTATCACCATCAATGTACTGCCCATCACCATCAATTCCAGAACTTTCACCCCACAATATAGAATAAATAAGTGATGGATTTTCATCTAGATCCACAGCTTTGTTAGAAGCCAAAAGTCCCCCAGAATTTTCTTTGACATAAATAGTCTTTGTTTTCTACAAAATACAAAGATAATTTTAAATAAAAATTTATTATTATTAAGCCATACAGAATAATTTTTCTTTTTGTTAAAAATGTATTAATAATACGGGTAAAAGAAGAAACTGTCATAAAAATATATAAAGCCATTCATACTTCCGAATAAATATAAAAATCAATGGTAGGTTTTAAACAAATTAATTTGAAAATGAATTTGTATGGTCTCAAACAAAACCTAATTTTTTCCAAGCAATGAAAAAAGTTATCGATTTGTGAAAAACTGTACATAGTTTAATAAGTAGTTTAGTCAACAGGCTATTACTATTTATATTTCATAGTATAGTAGCTGCAGAAGCTAAAAAAAATTCTGTTGATTTATTAAATTAGTTCTATGACTAAAAAATAATATCATATAAGTCAAAATTAATGTACTCACCCATGTAAACTGAGGTGGTGAGTCATTGACATCAAGTAAGTTGACAGTGACTGTAACAGAAGATGACTGTGTTGGATGACCATGATCTAGCGCAGTAACTGTGATGTTATAAAGGCCATTCTGCTCTCTATCAAGTTTTTCGTTTACTTTTATGATCCCTTTTGTATCTATTACAAATTTATTGGCATTGAGAGCATCTATCACATATGTCACCTGGTTGTTGATTGTTGAAAGGTCAGCATCACTTGAATTGACCTGCCCAACAATATCTCCTGATAAATAAATTATATATCAGAATCAAATTTTACATTAATTTTTTTTAAATGTTATTAACATATTTCATTTATTTTTTTTATAAACCATAATAAATAATTATATAAGATATGAGTTATAAATTAGATAATCCATAACAGAGATCTTGATACATTTAAAAAACAAATAATAGTGATACATTTTATCCATTTGATTATTTCCAATAAGGCATGAATAAGGTTATGAATGTCTACTTCCCTTAAAACTTTTTTTAAAAATCCTTAGCTAAAATTAAAAGAATAATGAACAACCAAAAACTTGCTGAATCATCATCAATTATTTTTGACAATGTTGCCATTTATTTTTTAAATGTGAATTTCAATTAAATGAAATAAGCCACCAAAACCAAGGCATGATTAAGAAAAAATAATTATGAAAAAAAAGCCAACTTACACAGACAAGCAGGGATATTAGAGCAAAAACAATATTCATAAATAATTTTTATGACTTTTAAAATTACTTTTGAAATACAGAATGAATGTAGGGTTATTTAGAAAATAGATTATTTAAATATATAACAGAGATCTAAAGATGAGGTACACCTGAAAGTATCTGAAAATGAATGCTCAGCACCAGAGCAAAGAAGTAATAATGCATAAGGCAATTAATTCAAACTTGGAAATACAACACAAAGATAATCTAATAAAACCCTCAGATAGACATAGGGATAAAAACACTTTTCTTATTCCATATGCAAGAACAAGCACATACAGATTCTCATTCTTCCCGTCCAGAATTCTGACATGGAAGGGTTCGCCAGAAGAAACTAGGAAAACCAAGACTCTATCAACATTTAAAACTCTAATAAATATGCAAGACTGGAAATAAACCATGGATAAGCAGAGGATGCAATTATATTCTGACTAGAAGGATCATCTGAAACTGATAAGATAGTTAGGATAAATTTAAAAATGTGTGGGAAATCTATGGTCCAGCTAGATTACAATATATATATAAAAAAAGGTAATAAAATATTCAACTAAAGATACATTTTTTTATGTACAAACTAGAAAAGACTGTAGGTCATAGTTTAATGGGGAAATAAATTCAATAATGATATTGGAATAAAATACAAATTTAATGTAAGATGATTTTTCTGAAATAATATGCAGAATCTTCTACAAAGCAAATAAAATTCTGTTAAGATGGGATATACTTTAAAGGTAAAATATATTGCATTGCAGGGTAATTGCAGTTTGTCAATTACATTCTGTAATATGTGTGCAACAAAGCTCTAGAAAAATAACTAACTATACTTATCTTAGATTGGTAACAACAAAACAAAAACCAATAAAATTAAATTTTTGTCTATCTTATCATATAAGATAAAGTTATTAATAATATTTTAAATAAGTCAACATACATATATTTCAGAGCAAATACTTACCCACATTAGCATTCTCAGAAATGTTAAATTTGTATGTGTTGTTATAAAATTGTGGAGCATTATCATTTATGTCAGTGACTTTAACAGTAATTTTGCTTGTAGTATTCAAATGATTTATCCCTTGGTCTTGAGCCATTACAGTAAGAAAAATATTTCCACCAGGAATAACTTCAAAATCAAGTATGGTTGTAATACCAACTTCACCACTTGTTGCATTTATTTTAAAATTAGAATAAAACTGCTGTCCTTCATCAAGTAAAGAGTATCTAACATCACTGTTTGCATTATTTGGCTCATCTTTATCCACAGCCTGAAAACAAAAACAAAACAAAAAGAAATCACAATTAAAGATAATATTGATATTTATTAGAATTTTATTATGCAGTACATTTCATAATTGTGTTTCATGAAAATTGTTTTTTTTAAAAAAATACATTTGAATGTTAAAAAGTATAGTGGTACCTCAGTATACATCTGCTTTGGAATAAGTCCAACGTACCATATATCCTGTTTGGACACAAAGCATTTTACTTTGTATATGACATTGGTTTGGAATACAACCTGCGAGCTAGAACTTGAATGCGTCAAAATGACACAGCACACATGATTAGCTTGTATAACATCACACAACACGATACTCTTGTGTGATAGTATTGCAGTTGCTACCATACAGTGAATGACTCGCGCAATAACTGTAAATTGTCACATGATTTGAGTTTTTATTGTAAATTTTTAGTAAATTCATTTACCATGAGCTCTAAAAGCTTTTTTGGCAAACTCATAATTTATTTTTAGCTATGTATAAAGATTTTGAAAGTTGTGATAAGACCAAGTTTTTATTAAAATTTGAAAGTGTGAATAGGCCTTAAGAAAGTTAATGAAAGGAGCCAAGCAATGCTACGAATGGTTAGGATCATCATAGAGGTGAAGAAAGAGATTTTTGTAAGGGATGAAAGTGACATGCGTGTCCGAGACTTAGTTGTAGCATACCGAATGCCAAGAATTATGATTTCTATGATTGTGAATATCATAGATGTTATTACATCAGCTCATGTTGCAAAGGGGGTGAAATCAATTAAAAAATAAAGTTTGGGGACATTAGAGTATGTTGAAAAATTTGCTTTTGGTCTGAATAACAGAAAAACAAGAAGAAAAAATAGTATTTTGCTTTATATTTATGTTTTTTAATGTTAAGCAGTGTTTAAATTATTTGATATAACACGTCAATAAATGTATAATATACCCCTCAGCAGGGGCGGATTAAGTCTGCTCGGGGCCCCTGGCTGCAATTCAAATTGGGGCCCTGTCCAGGCAGCGTAATTTTAAATAAAATGATCACTAGCAGCTAATATAAGACTGTGTAACTTGTAATGCAGGGTGTAATAAGACAAAAAATTAAATAGAAGTCAATTAAATTAATATAAAGTTACACAAATCCACATTTCATTAAAATATTTACTACTATTTATTTCAATCTTTAGAACCTTCGTTTGCGAACTTTTCTCATGGCGAGATTTTTAATCAACTCAGTAAAATTAAGTGAGCTTACGATTTCCTTTTAAATGCTCATTAGAGAGAGTGATGACCAATGCTCCCTCTAAGGTTCGTGTGCAAAGTAAAAAAAAATGGTGTGCAAAGTTTCCCAGCATCCATTTGTTGTGCAATATTTTAGAATATTTGCTGCGCGGTAACGTGAAATTGCTGCGCGGCGTCGTTCAGGTATTTGCGCAACCGCGCAGCTTAAAGGGAACGATGGGATGACTCAGTCTTTGTTGTCCTATGCAACTTCTAATTTCATAATTTATGTTTTTTCAACTTTGAAAATGATCGCCCTCAGCTGCACTTTTATGTCATCAATGGGAGATACATGCGAAGTGCAATGTGTAAATTTGGAAAGGACTGTAAAATTTAGCTCATTCAAAAACAGCAACATATTTAGCTCTGTGCATGTATTTTGAGTTTCACATTATGCTACTTCCTTTTCCTGACCCTGAGCCTGGACAATAAACTTTTTGAAGAGTTCTTAAAATTAGACTAATTCTGAAGGAAAGCAGTCTTCGAAATCACTTGAAAATTCTTCCATTAACTTGGCTGCCGCCCCTCGGATAGCATCATTGCTGAGCTCAGTAACAAAGCCAAATTTCTCATGGATGCACATTGAGTCTAACCGATGTTGTAGGGCTGAAGAAAGTTTCAATGATTTCAAGAAATACCTCAACCTTGAATTTTTGTTTCAGAGAAAAATACTGCTTCGGCATTCATTTTCTGAAATCTTTCTAAAATTGTGTCCCAAATTTCAAGTAAAATAGCGAGTTTCAGTTGTTCAAGTTCCTTCCGAATTGTTTCTGCTTCAAGTCGACTGTCAGGCGGCTGATTGTCGTCAGGTGCCAATTCTTCCAGTGCTGCAATATTCTCATGGTATTATTTATTAACAGACCTTACAGTATCATGTCGGGGTGACCATCTTGTGTCAGACAAGGCTTTGATAACAGGAAAACTTTTCGATTGTTTTTTTTGTTTGTTTTTTTTGAAGACCCTGCCAACGATGAATAGATGCAACAAGCCAGGTATAAAGATTTTGCAGAATGAAAAAATAAGTAAATAAAAAAATTTTTAAATCTGGTTGCAGCAGGACAACCTTCTGCGGCACTTTTCCCAACCAAATTGAGGGAATGAGCTGTGGGCGGCACATAATGAGCAACACTGCACTTCTCTCGAAGGATAGACTGGACTAAGTTTTACTTCCCACTCATACTTGCAGTATTGTTGTATGACTGTCCACGGCAATCTTGAATTTGAATGTCAATTTATTCCAAAATATTAAAAATAATTTGGGAAATTCCTGATCCAGTATGGGAATACATTGGTATGAACTTGATGAATCGCTCAACAGGAATGTATGGTATTTAGCTAATAACGGAACGCAACACGTAATTCAGGTTAATTAAGGACACCGATATTCAATGTACATACAGAAATCACCTATGACCCGCTCGTAAGCCGAACCATTCAACATTTTCCCCTAGATTTTGTCCCAAAAATGTCGGCTTTAGAACGAGTATATACGATACTAGTATTTAATTACATATTTATTCGAATATTTACTTCTTACAGCAGTATGTCTGTAGGTCGAAGCGTCGTAACTCGTAAATAGTGTACTAACTTGGAAGTTGGTTAAAAATTCAATTATTGAATTATGCTCTACTATGTCAAAGTTTTTTGTCATAAGTTTTCCTAATTAAATAGAAGTTGATTGTTTTTCTAAAGTTAGGTTTCCCTAGATATTATTACAAATGATGACGATTTCATATTTCACACTCTTCCACATTTTCTCTTCTTAAATAGATGAGATTTTATTAATTTATTTATATGTTCAAGGCTTCATGCAAACATTTGCCCAATTTTATTATAGAAAATAATAATTATGGGGGCCCCTAAATCATCGGGGGCCCCTGGCATTAGCCCATTCAGCCCCCCCCTCTAATCCGCCGTAGCCCCTCAGAATATGATTTTTTTCATAGGAACGAATTAATGCGTTGCCCTTTATTTCTTATGGCAATATGTGTTTGCAATATGTCCTGTTTGGTATAGTCTAAGGATCTGAAAGGTAATAAGGATGTATATCAAGGTACCACTGTACATTAATTTTAAAAATGTTATCTTTTTAAATGTTTCACAAAAATTTCATCCTTATTGTATTCCTAAAAAAAGTTAATGATTGTCATACAAGATAATTTAAATATTGATTTAATAATTACATTCTAAATTGTAAAGTAGTTAAAAGTAAGGTTTAAAATTTAAGTCAAAAGGGCCATCATTTGATTCAATGTGAATAAAATGTATCAGTATTTTTTTTTAAAAAGCCACTCACATGTACTATAAAGCCTGTGTCAAATTTATCTGATTCTTCTGATATCTCCATGTTATATTCTGATTGTGTAAATTTAGGAGAATTATCATCAACATCTTCTAGATAAATGGTGAGCTGTGACATAGCTGTAAAATTTCCCTTGTCTGTAGCTATCACTGTTACAGTGTAACTTGTGGCTGCTTCTCGATCAAGATTGTTGACTAATGAGTAAACCAAGCCTGAATTCTCATTAATAGCAAACCTTTAAAAAATATGCAATTAATAATTTGTTATTTATGTAGTAGACATGAAAATCAATGAACTAAAAATATTGTTTTTAATTTTAGCTAAAATCTACCTCTTGTTATCATCTTTTAGGGAATATTTCACTTGTCCAAATTCACCGAGATCGGAATCATTAGCCTGAATAAATAAATAAGGTACTGAAATTACATTGAGATTATAGTTATATATTTCAATCAAAATTTTTGTGTGACTATTTTACTAATTCATTGAAGCTGAGATCATTTAAAGAACTTGGTAATAAGTTAATGTAAATGTGACAAAAAATTTTGTAGTACACGTATTATTAAAAAACAAGTGATATATAATAAAACATTAAAATTTAACTTAGTTGTTTTAAAAAAATAATAAAGCTAGGTTACACATTGTTAAATGAATTAACATAATTCATAAATTTGTCAACATGCTGTGAGCATTGTATTGTGGATGAATAATTCAGATCACATCACACCAGCTCTTAAGCACTTTAACTGTACTATTTAAAAATTTTATCTTTAAAGAGATTGTGCATTTCTTTAAAAGCTCATTTGAAAGTTCCCTGCATGTGTGGATACAGAAAGAACACTACTCTTTTAAAGCAATAGCATCTAGGTTATGGAATAGTCTTCCTAAGAGAATGCAAAAATGAAAAAGAATCATGTAAAGAACATCTGAAGACTGTTTTCTTTATACAGAGCCTTGAACATCAGAGCGCATTGAACATGCTAGTCTAGCTGTACTAATGAACTATAAAAGAAACTATTATAATCATCAAAATAATGTTTCAATGTATACCAGTATGGCCTTACAAAAGAATAAAATTTTAGTGGTTCCTCTTGCTAAGTACATATGTTTAAGAGAGGCTCTGCAAGATGGTCAGACATTTGAGGTGACCCATTAAAGATTAAATATACAATCAGTACCTACATGGTTAACTGTTGAGTCACATATTAATGATACAATTTTATTTTTGAATCATATGGAAAATCCTGGAAAGAAATATTCCCACTAAAATAGCAAAAGAATATTGAACACAAAAATATATTTATTTAAATTTTAATTTGAAAATTATTTTACAACTGACACATTGATAGCATACCACTTACATAAATAGGTATCACAGAGGTCACTGAGGTATTTTCTTTAGATCCTTCAAGAATTCTTCCTGTGTAAGGCGCATTCACAAACTGTGGTATGTTATCATTTTCATTCATAACTTGAACTGTAATGTTTATTTTACTGTTCATTGATTTATTCTGATTATCTGTAGCTGTAACCTGACATATAAATAAACAAGACAATTTTTAAAACATTACTGAGAAATGTATGGCATATATTTGTATTAGATAAACAAATACATTAAACATAATTTTTAAGATGAACTTTTGTTAATAAATAAAATAATTACTTAAAGATGCCTAGAAGCTGTTGTCTTAATAAGCCTTCAATTCCATTATGTTATTCAATTTTACAATGCATTTGAAAATCTTCTGGATGACATTTGAACCATTTATTTCTTCCTCATTATCATTGTGCCAGGATTCGCACAATGCTTGTCAAAAAAGGTATTAATGTGGGTATTCTCTACTAGATTTGAAATCCATATAAACAATTTTTTGTTTAATCTTTACTGCCTAAGTATATTTTAAATATCTTACTAATAGTGTGAACAATTGTTGTTTTTCAAAGTCCAACAATCTGGAATCAGCGACAGTTACAATACAGGAGACTTTGCCAGCTCCTTGAGTTGGTGAGATTCTAAATGCTGTACTACCATTCATAGCAATTGTATAATTATTATTTCCTTCCTGCAAGAGGAAATAAATTTGATTCCTTTGATTCATTTCATGCCTATTGTAAGTAGTGCTCATTTGACAAAATAATTATCTAGGAGTAACACAAAACAAACAATAACTTGATAATTTAAATACAGTGGTACATCAAGATAAGAAATTAATCTGCTCTGGGGTGGCTTTCGTATCTTGGATCTTTTGTATCTCTAACAAAGATTTACATGCAAAATACCTAATCCGTTCCAAGCCATACAGAAACAACAATAAACAATGGAAAACATCATTGTAAACTATAGAAAAACAAAGTAGGATTCTTCAATCCTTTAAAGTACACATAAAACAAATAAATAAATAATAATAAAACAATGAAAAGAGAATAAAAATGTTTAAAATAAAAAAAAATACAAATGTGACGTTTTACCTTTTGAGTGAGGTGATTAATTACTAATTTCTTTTAAGCCATGGCCATAAAAATACGCTTTTCCAAAGATTTCACAAAAATATTCACAAATTTAGGACACCTACCACTAAACCAACTACACAGTAAATAAATCATGCATGACAAGCATGAACACACTGCTGCTACACAGCAAACAAAATGTGGATGAGATTGTAATCAGGCTTATAGATAAGTAGATGGATAACATGCAAACAGGGTATGATTGAGCCAGACAGTGATTGCACCGCAGCTAAGTTTTAATTTCTTTATATTCGTTTTATTTGTTTTTCTACTATTTGTTCGTTGAAGAAGGCTCTTTACAGAAACATTCGCTGTTTTGTGACGTCTTGTCACTCTCACTCATACCTTAATTGCATATTATCCATCTACTTATGCAACACAGCAATAGGGCTGTAATTGATCAATAAGAGAACAGAACTGTGGGTGGCACGTTATTCATAGTGTTGTCAGCTGTGAGTTTTTTGTATCTTTGATTTTTTTCATATCTTGGAACAAAAATTCTTTCAGTTCCCTTTCGTATGTTGGATTTTTTTTTGTATCTTGGAACAAAAAAATTCTTCCAGTGGCCATTCATATCTTGAATCTTTTGTATCTTGAAGCATTCATATCTAGAGGTACCACTGTATATAAATTTTAGGTTTGATTTATTATAGATTAATTCTAAAAATAAGACTTAAACAACTTACACCATCTGGGTCATCAATAGTCAAAGCTGAAATATTAACAAACTTTAATTCACTTCCATTTGGCATATTTTCCTGGATAGTTGCCAGAAACTCGGAAGCACCTACAAATTTTGGAGGGTTGTCATTGACATCTCTTACTACCACAGTTAAAATGGCTGTAGAAATATATAAGAAGATATCACAAAAAATTAAATTCTTTTAACAATAGTTTATCTTTGAAACACTGAAAATATCATTCAATGGAATTTTCAGAAGGATTACATTATCTATTAAAAATATAAGAATAGTTTTAATATTATGTAAAGAGTAAAGTGATAGATGAGGTACTGTGTTCAAGCTTTTCAAAGGAAACAATTCAGCAAGATGTTTTAAATTTTGATTTAAAAATGAAAGCATAATTAAAAGATATTTCAGCTAACTGACATCTTGAACGGCCAAGAATGTAAAATTAAGAAAAAATTGAACATCAAATCTTAGGAAGATCTCAATATTAATGTTGTGAACTATGTGCTCTGGCTTAATAGCTAAGACTAAGAGAGACAGAGTGAAGCATTTTATTTTAGAGATGGAATTTGAGTTGAATATCAAATATGATATAAAATTGTACAAGCCCCATTCCTGCCACCATATTTACCAGTGTCATTTTGTAGTGTGTCTGGTAAACCATTGAGATCTTCTACAAGAAGAGTAAGTTGTAGTCTTTGCAATGCTTCCCTGTCTAAATTATGCTTGGGGTACACTGTTCCAGTTGAATTGTTGATATCAATATAACTCTAAAACAACAGTAGATTGATTAAAAGGTTTAAGGCTTTCATATTAAATTACTCTAAAAGACTGAGACTACACAGAAAAACCCATGGTTTGCTTACAGTTGTGCTTTGGTTGTTATTTTTTTTTAATTCATTGTAAGATTGGCCCTAAATTGCTGGTCAGTAAGACGATGAGTTTTGTATCTAAATTTTATGAAACTGTAAGCTAAAACATCATATTTTCTTTTGTAATTATTTTTACTTGGCTACACATTTTTATCTATTATGTATCAAAAGTAAATGATTTTGCTTGATTAAAATATAGTGGATTATAGATTTTAAACAATAAATCCATGATGATTAAAGGTAATAATTTGTACAACTAAACTGTAAAGTATTAAAATAAATCATTAAGTGATTTAACTATGTATTTTAAAAATCAAATTTTCCTAGTTAAAAAGTAGCTCAAAAAATAATGCTGAGCTTTTCACTTCAGGAAATGGTAGCTAAATTTTTAAAACATTAGTTTGCAAAAAATTTGATTAAGACATTTAATTTGTTTACCTGCAAGTAGTTTCCATCAACATATTGACCAACACCATTAACACCTGAGCTAGATGACCACAGAATTGAATAGCTCAGGTTGCAATTTGTATCAGCATCAGTTGCTTTTAGTGTGTAGATGTCTTTGCTTAAATTCTCTGTAACTTCTATTGTTGCTGATTCCTAGAAGTTTGAATAATCTTTATTATAAAACTAACAAACACTTATATGAGACAAAATAATTTTCAATAGACATTAATAACCTAAATGCTTTCTTCACATTACTAATCATGAATTGATATGACTTTTCTTTTACTAAAACGGCTTACATTTTAAAAAAATCTTGACTTCTCCTTTATTTTGATAATAAATCAATAATGTTGTTAAAGTATATGGCAAAGGAAGGTAATTAATTAAGATTAATTTCAATTAACTATTTACAGAAATGGAAACAGTAAAAAAGATTATTAATTTAAATGACCAATAAAAATATTTTTTAAAGATTATTGCATTTTTATAAATCAGGAATAAATAGCTTATATCTTAAAATTTTTTCCATTTTTCACAGGTGTAAGTATTAATTGTATTTATTATCTTTTTGTAAATTAAATTTCATTGACTATCATTTAAATTACAAAAACATAATTTTAAAAAACTCACACAAAAATTGTACTATTACAGTATTTGCAAAGATTGTACAAATAAGATTTAAAACATACCAAATTTTAAGTAAATCAGATTTTCTCAATGGTGATCTATATTATTAACATTATAATCGATATTTCATTTTTAAAAAATCATTATTCATTAAAAAATGTGAGTCAAAAATTCCCTTTAACAATATCAGCTCAAAATTTTAAAGCTTAAGTTCGACATACCATTGTAAATTGTGGTGGGGAGTCATTGACATCCAATACAATTATTGAAACAGTTACAGAAGAAGTTTGTATTGGCTGACCATTGTCCAGGGCTGTAACTATAATGTTGTAATGATCATTCTGCTCTCTGTCCAGTTTATTTTTAGTAGTGATATTCCCTGTTCTGTTATTTATGTTAAATGTGTTGGCACTTAAGGCATCAATCATATAGGAGACTTTGTTGTTGTTTTCTGATTTGTCTTTATCATTTGCTTGTACTTGTATAACACTGGAACCTAAAAATTTGTATTTATAACATAACAAAGTCTGCATATAACCTAAGGTAAACAAATATTTACATATTTACTTGTAAAAATTCATAATATCACTACATCATACAACTGATTGCAGTTCATTTAAGTCCAAACATAAATCAAATGAAAAATTTACTTTTTAAAAGATTTGGCTATTATGCATAATTGTTTCTCTACTTATAAATATCTTTTTAACTAAATGAAGACAAAGACATGTCATTAAAAACAAATCTCATTAGCCTATTCATTAGTAAGATATTACTTACAATATAACATAACAAGTTTTTTTATTTAAAGAAACTAATAAATTCAAACTGTTCATTCCAGGAAAATAGCTAATCAAATTAAAGATACAAAGTACTTACAAGTGACCATAATTGAACAACTATCAAGGAATCCACATGTTAATGAAGTAAATACAATATACAACAAAAAACTTTTGGTTTTATAAGAAATAAACTTGTATAAAGGTAAATAACATAAAACTATGCTACATTACATTAATTAGACCTATACTAGAACATGCATCTTCCAAATGGAACCCAACTACAAAGAAAACATATGTAAACTAGAACAAATATTTTAAAAAAGATCAGCAATATTAATTACTGGTGAACATAAAAAATTGTCACATGTTACATCCTTAGTTAAATCACTAAACCAAGATCTAATTATTCATAATGCATTAAATTCTAATTTTGAAATACAATACCACGAAAATCTAATACGAGCACAACACTCAGAAAGACAAATGGATAAAACACATTTCAATTTCCATATGCAAGAACAAACACATATAAATTCTCCTTCTTCCCATCTTGAATTCTGGCATGGAATGGGTTGCCTGAACACATCCAGGAAAACCAACACACTATCAACATTCAAAATTCAAATAAAATGGAAGACTTAACATAAACCATGCATTAGTCAAGGATGCAATAATCTTCTACATAAAAAGAACGTCTGTATTTAATCACATAAGATAAGTGAAATATTTATTGTGTTATGAATTAAGTGAAGTGTTTTGTTTTTGATTTTTTGCATCAAGTTGTAATATGTTCAATTTAATTTCTATTAAATGTACAATTGATTACTTTCAAAACAAATCTCAAAATTAATAGAAAAAAATTGTAGCTAAAGACATTTCAATGTGTATATTATTCTAAGATGATTGAGAACCACTTCTTTTATACAAGAAAATTAAAGGTTACTTGTAATTATATCTTGTTACTTTGTTAGGTGTTAATATTTAGAGATAGAATGAATTAAGAATTAGATGACAGCAATAATTAAATAAACTTTGAAGTTAAAATTTTAAAATCACACTTTAAATGTAATGTGTACAAATGATAATTAAACAGACAATATTTACCTATTAAAATATTTTCAGGTTGCTGTACTGTGTACTCAGAGCTTCCAAACTTTGGTACTTCATCATTTACATCTATGACATTTATCGTAGCAGTTACTGTGGTGGAATGGAAGGGTGAACTCTGATCTTTAGCTACCACCACAACAAAGATTCTTTCATTATATTTCTGATCCAATGCTTCGAAGTCCAGAACACTTGTCAAAGTTATCTCTCCAGAGACATTGTTGATATGAAATTGGTAGTGTAAGTTTGGTATTGTTTCATTTATTGAGTAATTAATTTCACTGTTTTTTGTACCAACTGCATCTTTATCAAATGCCTTTTGGGAAAATAAAAATATCTATTTCAGACCTAAATTTTTTTTAAATTATCATTTTAAATTAAGAATAATTTAAAGTAATAGTAAAAAAATGAATATTCTCTGTATAGATGTTTTAAAAGCTGTAAGATAATTAAGTTATACTTGAAAATTGTGTGTAGTTAAAACGTTAATCATCATAGAATTTATTATTCATATTCCAAACCAAAAAAAACTTAATGCATATATGTTTAAAATACATAAATGATAAAAGAACAGTACCTATAAATTATACATTTCTCTCATAGGTAAGAAACGCTTTTTATTAATGATTGAGTAAGCTTGTTACACTAACCTGAACAATGAAAGGGGGAATAAAGCTTAGCTGATTTTCTGGTATACTTTTATTGTAAACTTTTTGAGTGAACATTGGAGGCTCATCATTAATATCCTGAACGTTAATTGTCAGTTGAGTCATCGTACCAAAATGGTCAACATCCTCCACATAAACTGTCAAAGTGTAAGAACCTTGAGATTCTCTGTCTAGAACTTTTTTTGTGAATACAGCTCCTGTTGTATTATCTATGGAGAATCTACACAGAAAGGGATATTAAATATGAAATCATTTCAATAAAAGTTTATTTTATTTTGGTAAAGAATTTGAAATAATTGTTGGAGCAGAAATGGATCAAAATATTAAACTCTCTTTAAATATTTAAAATAAAAAATTTAATTAAAGATTTTATTTATATTTTCAGATATTTATATATATATATATATATATATATATACATATACTGTATATATATATATATATATATATATATATATATATATATATATATATATATATATATATATATATATATATATATATACATATACTGTATATATATATATATATACATATATATATACATATATATATATATATGTTAGAAAACATGTTAGAAAACAGCAAATAAAAGAATGAACGTCAGTCAAACATTTACATAAAAATAGAATTGGTTAAAAAATTTATAAAAACATAGGTTGCCTTGTCCTCAATACTTTATAAGTAATACTTACTGAACAGAGGACGGGTGAAAAGAATAAGATAACACACCAAATGGCTCTTTATCATCATCTTTTGCCTAGAAATAAATTCACATAACAGATTCCTTATATTTTTAATTATCTAATTTAACACTTAGTGGATTTGGCATTAAAAACGAGTCTTTGGTAAAAAAAAATAATTATTACATAATTTATTATACAAAAGTTATCTGAAGAAAGATTTTATTGGCAAACAGAAAATAGATACATTTTTAACTTAAGTAATGGGACCTTTTCAGCCTTAAAATTGAATGCAACAAAAAATTAACTTAATAGACGTATAATTCAAGGAAAGAAATTCTACTTGAATTCATATGCCCGAATTTCAACAATTGAATTCATATAATTAAAGAACTAAAGTTAAAACAGTAACAAAGTAAATAAGTATATGATGACAAAATGTGGACAATGTGATTGTGGTAGCATTTGTAAGCAATGTTTTTTCTTTCAATATAGCACTTATTAATGGGGTTTTTGAAGTACCTTTAAGTGACCTTAAGCACAGGGTTGTTAACCCTTTAAATTATCCAATTTATTATGACCTCAAATTTTTATTGAAATATTCCCAATTAACACTTACAGTAACTGTTGTGACATTTGTACCAACTGGCATATTTTCATTGATGCTTGCAGTGAAAGGTGCTTCAATAAAATGAGGCATGTTGTCATTTTTGTTTATAAGACTTAATGTAACTGTTGTGGTGCCTGAGTACTTTTGCTTTGTCTTGGTCTCAGTTACCAACAGCTGATAAAAAGAAATAATCAAAATAAGATTTTTAGTACCACCAAAAAATAACTTAATTAACCAAACTAGATCCACTATAGAAAATTCGACCAAGTTATTTTAAATTAAATGTTAAAAGCCAAGTTCAAAGTAATTTTGTAAATATTATATTTGCACTGCAAATGTCATTTAAATTGTTTAACTTCATAAAGGACTTTACCTTTATTTTCAGTTCTTGTACTCTCTCATAGTCCAGAATGGATGAATTCTTAATACTTAGTATAACACTCTCAATGCCTGTTCCATTTAAAGGTGCTATAGTAAAACTTTCATCGTAGTTCATGAGTGAAACAGAAAACTCACTGTTTTCTCCCTGTAAATAAGACATGCTTTTCTTAGACTATTTAAAAAATACTGATTTATAAATATTACTTTTTAAGAATTAAAATAATAAATAAAATAAATATTAGAAACTAAATTTAAAATAGTAAAAGGAGTGCCAATGTCATAAAGCTACAAGACTACCTATTTGTAATAGAAGTTGAAATTGCTATTCTTGTAGGTAAAAAAAAATTAATTTTGACACCATTAATACTTTTATAAATTTGCTATGGCTTTGGTAAGTGCTTGGCGATGATTTCCCATTCTTTGATTTCTTTGATGGCATGTCTTGCCCCTTATGCCAACTCTCTATACAACTGAGTCTTTGAAAAATTACCTTCCTATATTCTCTCCCATATTATAAACATGAAACCAAAGCTACCCTTGCTAAGAGCAGAGAACATGCTACAAATTTCAGCATGTTCTGAAACATTGGTGTAAATGTAAGGCTTTCTATCTTGCTATTGAATATGGAAAATGGGGAAAATTCAAACTGGGTGGAGGCATTTGAGGTTCTAAACATATCTGGTATATGTGGTTAATTCTTTCTATAATTATTTTATTATTACACATCAACTAATAAAGTTTCATTGCTGCTGATAAGTTTCTGACCTGATGTTCATCTCTTTATCGCATTATGAGCTAAAAATATTGTGCACGAAGCATGTGAAACTCAACTGTTAACAGATTATGGCTATCAACTAAAAGTTATGTTTGAAATGGGGTTTTAGTTTCTTGCTCACTGAATATTTTTAGTAGACTATTATTCCAAACTCTCTACACGTCATGTGTGAGAGGCAGTAACTTAGTGCTGCAGATGTTTTCTGATTCCAAAGTGAATATCAGTTTTCATTAAGACCTTTCTTTTTATCCTCGCCTTTGCTTAATGGTGAGAAATATTATTAATCAGGCCTGGTACTGATGAAGCATTGGTTTACATGCATAGGCAATATTTCTAATCTCAAATTAAAAAAAAATTGTTCATACATATCTTGATGATGCAGTCCCAGCAAAAAACATATTGCTATTGAGCTCTTAGTGAGTACAGTAAATCCTTCAGAAAACACTACATTTTTTGACATGGCTAAGCCAACTTGCTGATATTATCCTATATATTTTTATATAAACTAAAATCTCTTTGAATATTTATATAAAGAATTTTAAAATAATATTTAAATGAGGAAAGGTTTTTTTGTTTTTTTTATTAATTTTTATTACCTCATCCAGATCTTGAACCATAAGTAAATAATCAGGATGAATCTCACTTCCATCTGGCATGTTCTCCTGTATTTTAGCCTGGTAAGAGGATCTAATGAAGGTAGGACTATTGTCATTTACGTCCTCAACAATGATCATCAGTAAGGCTAGAGAAATTTTAAATAATTTATAAAATAAAATAAAAAAATTTTAATATCAAAGTGTAGTTTAATAAAAAAAAAGTATGTACTTCTGGTAAAGCAAATTAGTAAGAAAAAAATTTATATAACAATTACATTCCATAATGTTAACAAAACTTAACCCCCCAAAAAACATTAATTTTTAAAGTCATCATTTTTTATATATAATTTCAGTGGCTTAAAGAAGAACTCATCTATGTGTGTATGTCTATATGTTATATAAAAATATATTATTTTATAACAGGCAAAACAATTCAAAATACAGCATATATCTTATATACACACGGGCTAAATGAAAAAAAGAACAAACAATATATTTATTCAAGCTCACTTGTGTCCTGCTGTAAACCATTTTGTGAGGCTTCATCTTCCACAGTTAATGCCAGTGAAAAATGTGTAAAAGTCTCTCTGTCTAGTGACTGTACTTTTATACTACCATTCAATGGGTTGATTGCTATCCAACTCTGTGAAAAGGTAGAAAATATTTATTGTGACATTTAATATTACATTTATTAAACTATGTATTTAAGAAAGTGAAATCATCATTAGTACTTTTAATTAACTGAGCAGAACAAATATTTGTATTCATTTCAATAAAATTTATGAAAAATGAATGTTTATCATATACATTAAGTTTAAAGCATAAAAAATAAAGACCCAACTGACTGTGTTGACTGCCGTCTGTTGACCTTTCAAGTTAGTTGCTGTACTTTTACTCCAGTCAATGCCAAACTTAAGTTTATGGTGTAAGTCTTCATCATTTGCTGTGACATTAATGAATTGGATTGGTTCATTTTCTTTAATGGTCAATGACTCTGTAGGCTGGTAATTAAAAAGAAATACATTATTGATTTTTAAAAAAAATTTTGTATTAAAAATGATTTACAGAACAATATAGTTATTTTTCTTATTAACACTTAAACTTTCTGTTTTGTACAGATGTAATAATTCTGGATCAGATATGCCTGACAGGTCAAGTATAACACATAATAAATGGTAGTGAGAAGGTGAATTGGGGTGAGAATTGAGAAATGAATACTCATAAGAAGGAAAGTACGGTGTCCCCTTTGTACAAGCTTTAAAGACACTATATTTTTTTATAGAATGTTCATTTTGGTGTCTGAAGTCATATAACTTTTTACAAAATTTTATATTTCCTTTCAGTAAAAAAGTTTATGAACTAATTTTCCCGTAAATTAAAGAATAATATCATTCAATACCAAACTTTAAACCCTTGCAATCTATTAAACATACTGCTCATGTTTTTAAAAGTGCAAATAAAGAAATAGTTATAAACTGCCATTTATACCATATGAAATGATGGGGGTGTATCATTTATATCTGTGACAGTTATGGTGACATGACATTGTCCAGTAAGTGAAGGCAAGCCTAGATCATTGACAGTTACTGTGATGTCATAATAATCCTTGGTTTCTCTGTCCAGATCACTTCTCAGAGAAATTTTTCCTGTGTTGCTGTCTATAATAAATTTGTCTGCATTTTGCTGGTCAATGCTGTAGATGATGATGTTGTTTGGAGAAGTGCCATCTTTATCACTTCCTGAAACTGTAACTAAAACTGAAGCTGAGGATGAATGGTTATAACATGAGTAAAACTTCCAGTTGATTCTATAATGGATTATCTCCATTGGTTATAATGAAGAAATCTCATTATTTATAAAGTTCTGACAAAATATGTTTTAAACCGTCAAAAAATCTGATTAATTTAATATGAATATTTTTAACTAAAAATTGATATACACTGTACTTACATTTATTCTCATTTTCGGGTAATGTTAAATTGAAAATATCTTTACAAATTGGTTCATTGTCATTGACATCCTGAATAATAATAAATAAATTTTGTTAGTGATTCTAACAAAGAAATTTTTTAATTCATTTAAAAGCTATCAATACAATAATCAATTTAGTTTGATTATCTTTGTACTACCTGTATCATAACAATTGCATCCACAGTTGAGTTTAAGGGAGGAGAACCCTTGTCTTTAGCCATGACAGTGAGAACAATTGTTCCATCTTGTCCTTGTGAAAAATCTTTTTCATAATCCAAGGCTCTTGCAACAGTCGCAGCACCCGAGTTAGGATCAATGCTAAAAAAGCATCACATAAATACACATACATTCAAAGTGTTAGAAATATTTAATTTAATAGTAAAACTTACAATTTTTAAAATCTATTTAAGTTGCATAATTATAAAAATGTATTAAAAATATAGTTTTCTGAGATTTAATTTTGGAAACAAATGTCTATAGCAATTTAGTTAATATCAAAATTTAGGACCATCTACAAAATTACATTCCTAATTCCTTAGTAAAAAAATATATTTAAAATTTATTTAGTAAAAAAAAACAATACATTCATATGAACTTTTGTTTAATTCAAATTGCCCTATGCCAACCATTTTTCTGATTCAATTGCTTTGTCATATATGACGTAATTTTCTTTTGAGATACAACGCCTGGTGTAATTCCATTTCCAGCATAATTAAAACTGAATTTAATTTATTTTTTTAAAAATTCTTTATTAAAAAATTTAATAATTTTTTTTTCAAAATTTGGTGTCCCAAAATAAGCGCATTCCAACATATTCCTGTTAAAAAAATATATTAAGTTTGACACCTATACCTCAATGGTTCTTTTTTATCTTGATAACCTACCATTAACAAAAGGGTCTTATTACATGAGATCCTGATTTCTACCAATTTTAAATGAAATTCGGGTCACAAGAGGATAACAGTCCTTTATGTGATTCAGTTTCCAGGTTTATTTTCATACCCTGGTTTGTTTCTATACCTTTCAGCATCCCATTACTTATTTGGATACAATGCCATTTGGGGTTAAGAAAATTAAAAAACTTCGGACACTTCATTGAAAAATGAAAAGTTATTTCTCTTATAGCAAGAAAATTCAAACCTAGGTATAGAGATTTGTGGAAATAATCAAAATTTCAATATGTCATTAATCTAATCTTTTAAACTTCATACCATACATGGAAACCATCTGAAATAACTTAGGCAGTTAAAAACTTTGATTAATGATACTATTATTGAGAAAAAACTCAAAACAAAAAATGAATATTAATGTTTTCAAAAGTTTTAATATTACCAAACTTTATTTTAGTGTGTGAAAATTTAGAATTTTTAAAATAAATTCCAGATTTTATTTATACCACCACCTCTGCAAAATCATGGAAACATGTAACAAATATCTTAAACAATATTCGCTCCAGTTCTCAAACTGTTTATTATGTAACTTTCAATATACCCCAATTTTTATTCTGAATAATGATGTATATTTGTGCAAAGTTGGAGTATGATCTACGTATATTGAATGATAAATGAACAAATAATTGCCCCTTTCTTTCCCCACCCATCCTTTCACGTTGTTTAATGCATTTTAAACATTCATTTCCATTTTAAACATAAAGATAATTGAATTATCAGAATATTCATTCTACCTACCTAAAAAATGAATGTAAACCTGAAGGTGTAGACCTTAAAATAAAATACTCTATCGCAGAGTTGGCTTTTCCTTGTTCATCACTGTCAGTAGCCTGGTAAAAAAAAATTAGGTTGTAATTAGATTTTTGATAATAAAAATTATATTTATCAAAAATTTGTGTGGAAAAAAAACTTTTAATACACATCTATCTTTACATTTTGACCTTAACTAATACTTTTTTTATATACTTTTCATTTTATAAAAAAAATTTTTTAAATGCAATTGAGTGTAACAATCAAGATTTAATTGTTTTCAATTCAAATATCAATGAGTTTGATAACTAAATTCTTACATGAAGTTTAAGGCTGCGACTAAAGGTAGTTGAATTTTCTTGAAGAGAAGTCTGATACTCATCAGTCACAAACAAAGGGTAACAATCATTCACATCTGTAATTTTTATATTCACCTGTGTTGTCACCTGTTTAAAAAAAAATATTTTATAAAGATAGGTTTAGACAAAAATTGACAAGACAAAGAATTTTAAAATATGAAAATAGAAATACATGTAATAATTTATTTTGATTTACAAATTTAAGGGTTCAAAGATCTATATAACTCTATGTAAACTTTTTATTTACTTCATGCTTCTTGAACAAAGTCCCCAATATATTTTTGTTATGTTGGGAGTTACCTATGGCACAAAATTCAATGGCACAGAAAGTAAATTAAAATAAGTCTTTACAAATTGTTATAAATTGTTTACAAAGGAAATTTTATTTGTCTTGGAAGCTTCAGACTCAATAATAATATACACAAAAAATTTTCATAGAAAATATTTCCTCATTACTTCAAAATAAAAAAAGAAAACAGTAGATTATTATTTAGTAATCAAAATTTAAAAAGTAAACTTACAAATTTTCACAATCCTACCTTTTTAAAAGTTTCATTTAATGTTGATGTTAAAGATGAAAGTTATTGCTACCTTATTGTGTCCTCCATCTTCTGCTATGACTGTTAAGTAATACAAATCTTGTGTCTCTCTATCTAGCTTTGCAGTAGCTTTCACTTTTAACTCTCCTGTTGTAGTATTAAGTTCAAAGCTAAAACAATGGAAAGTAAAATTTAACACACACAAAAATGAATGTCAATTTTTTTTTCAAAGTACTGCCCTCCCCTTCCTTTGTCTTAATTTGTCATAAATGTCATACCCTATCTATTATCATTCTTTACAATTTCACCTAAAATTGAAGTAATTAAAAATAATTTAAAACAAACTTATTCACTGATTATTGCCTTATTATGCCTAACAATAAATCTTATTAATCACTTTTTACAGTCTTTCACAACAGAAAATTTAAACATTGATAAAATTGTGTCATCATTTGTATTTTTTTAAAAAATAATTAATAATGAGACATTATGATCATGCAATAGCAATAGCCTAGATAAATTCCTCCTGAGCAAAACATGCTTTTTGAAAAGCTTCAAGGATTAAATTAACAAAGGAACATTTTTTTCCCCTCTAAAGTTATAATGACATTACTTGTTCTAAATTGTCCAATTAAGAAAATCTTAAGGCAAGATTAAAGCAGGTTATTTTCGTGTGTTTACTTTTCATGTAATCCATCCAATGAGTAGGTAACTGTTCCAAAGTTTTGACCATCATCATTTCGATCATTATCTGTTGCCTGTATAAAATTGTTCAATCATTAATGTTAAAAATAATAGATGAATATTACAATATCTTATACCTTAAAATTATTTGATCCATTTGAAAAGATTCTTTGGATTTATCATTTATCCTAATAAATAAAAATATATTTTTTAAAGTATATGATAATATAAAGAACCATTCAAAAAAATTGTTTTAAGTAATTTAATAAAGTAGGCATTAAAATTAAATCCTAAAAATTTGATTCATTATAATATAGACACAGTGGAAGTTGTTTGGGAAAATTGTCAATGAAACATGAACACAATATACTATTTTATTTTTTCTTTAAATATCGAGCTTAAAACAGGAAAAAAAAGTCATGAGTGATAAATAATCCAAGAATTATAAGTTGATACTTTCGAATGATTTCACAGCAAATTTGGCTAAGAGAAAAAATCTCCCACAAAAATATCTCAAGGAATGAAATTGAAAAGCTTTGTTTAATTATTTAAAACTAATATTATGTCCCATAACATTTGCATATTCCTGTTTTAGCTTTATTGATGTTAATGAGTGAAAATAATTATTTTGATGATGTAATTTCTTTTTTCACTAGCAGTTATCTTCTGATTAGTAGGAGCCTCTGTTAGTTAAGTTACCAGTTTGAAATAAAATACAAATGTAATCTTATGCATAAAAAAAAAGATACTGCTCTGGATGAATCCAAAGTTGAATAGCAAGAACAATAGTTATTTTTCTATACAAAATGATCCTATAAATTTTAATATAGATACTAATTGAGATAAAAATAAATTCTGAAAAAAATACATTACATCAATTGTCATGATTTTAAAATTTTGTTTCATTTCTTCAACAGAAACTGAGGTTGAGAAATTTCTAAAAACTGGACTGTTGTCATTTATATTATTCAACTTGATAGCAATAAGAGCTTTGGAGCTATTTGTATTGGAAGCAGCATTTACAGACTTTGCCTCAATCTGAGAAAGTTTCAAAAAAGAATAAGGAAATGTTAGTTTTTTTTCAAAGACTGCATTTGTTATTATTTAAATTAAACATAGTTTTTTTATTAGAAAATTAATATTCAACTTTTTACATATTAAATTAAATTACTTCCTTACTTAGTTTTAAATGTTTCATAAAAAATTTAAATACATACCTCTATTTGTATAGATTGTCTCTGTTCATAATCTAGGTAAGTTGAATTCTTCACTCTTATCAAGATTTCTGATGTTTTTTGAACAATGGATGGACTTATTTCAAAAATATTTGGTAGATTTGTTACTCTCACTTCAAATTTAGCATTGTTTCCCTAATTAAAAAAAATGTTGGAATTAATATAGGGATTGAAGATACATTTAAATAAACAGTTAACACAGCATTGTAGTTGTGATTTTAAAAGTTATTTTAAAAATATTTTTATTCCTATATTAAGTGAACAATGTATTTAAAATATAGCTAAAAATGAACATGCTTCACTAACCTGATCTTTATCATTAACTGAAATTGGCGTTGATGTTGTGATAGGAACACCCTGTTGGGTGTTTTCATCTAAGGTAGCTGAAAAGTTGATATTATTAAACAGTGGAATGTTGTCATCTACATCAGTTATAGTGATGGTGACATCAGTTTGAGATGTGCTTATACTGGTGTTTTGATCCTTGGGGGTGCTCAGGGCCTTCTGCTGCCTGGATGGATTTTTAAAAAAATGTAAATTAAATACTTTTTTATTTTACATTCTAAATTAATTTTAATCATTACAAACAACAATTAAGTTTAATTTATTTTATCTGTTTCTCTTTACCAGAAATATTATTGAAAACTAAAACAAATTTTAAAAATAGTTTACATTATAAATGAATGTATTTTCCAGCCTAACCTCTATTGTAAGACTGCAAACTCCGTTATTATTAAAAACATCCCCATCATCACGGTCAAGCACAGATTTGGTTGTTATCTCCCCTGAATGTGTATCCACCTCGAAGAGTCCAGGGCATGTTTCTTGAATGATTATATAGAAAAATATCAAGCATCCACAATTTTTCACATTCTAAAACATATAAATTAAGCTTATCTTGTGACACTGTATAACATCTTATCATTTTTATTGAATCCCACATAATGATAGTGCCATAATTGGACATCTAAGTAAAAAAGGATTTGATTCTATAAGTAAATCCAAACGAAAACCTGTTGTTTTTTTTAAACTAAAGGCTAAAGGACAACTAAAGGTCAAATGTGAAAATACAAGGCTTTTTTTTTCATGTTATTATTGTCACTTTTTATTTCGCAAGTTTTTTTTCCTTTAACTTTTTTTTAAAATTGTGATCAATCTAATTTTTTTAAAAATAATTATAAAATATCATAATGAAGCGCTTACCAGAACCTGTGACGATCCTAAACTTAATGGAATTTGGAGCTCCTCTATCGCCATCTTCTGCTCTGATAGTCAATAACGTTGTTTTCTAAATTTGAGATAAATGTAAGAGTAAATGCCTAGAAATATGTGGAAACAAAAAAGTCAATTTAATTTTGAAACACTTGGCCAAAATGTTCTTAAAATTCTTACAAATCAATTTTGACCACGAGAAAAAGTTTATTAAAAATAGAAACACAAACTTGTGGTTTATATTTGTCATTTCTTTGTTAGGGTTGTGTTTAGTCTAGTACGAAATTTAAATCCACTAAATTTTAGTTAGTAATTCGTTGTGTGTATAAAGTATAGAGAAAAAGTTTTCAATAAAAACTAAAAGAGACTTTAACTATATTTTATTAATGAATTTAATAACTTATTAACGATAATAAATGATAGTTCTCTATATCATGACTATGTAATAGTTGCTGGCAATGTGTTTTGTTAGTTTGGACTAACCATCACCTTCAATAATAGAACATAACATAAACAAGTAGAGCCAAAACCAAAGCCTAATACAACTATACTATATCAACACCACGGCGCATGTGTCTTTTATTCAAGAGCAAACGATACGTGACAATCTATTACGCTGCCTATGTAATTAAAAAAATCATAAGGTAGTAGCGGAAGGCACGTTCAATATAAAATATTAATATTGTGTTTTTAATAGTGCGTTAACGTGTACGATTATTATGTAGAGCACCACCTTTTCAATTTCTGTTATCAGATTCGATCAACTTCACTGTCATCTGCAAGTCTAAGCAAGAGTAATCTTAATTATATATGATTTATTAATATTAATTTAACATTTTTAAAAAAATCTCATAAATTTGAAACATACTGGTTTAGCATTCTCCTCCACTGAAGCATGGAAAGGCGCCCCATAGAATTCAGGAGGTGTGTCTTGTATGTCCAAGACTGTGATGAATACATCAGTTGATACTACATGCACGGAATCCTGTAAAAAAATATACGATTTCTTACATTAATCTTACAGTATGGGCTAAACAGCAAAACTGAAGTGTAGCGACGTATTTTGAAATAAGAATGTTTTTGTCTGCTGTCTAAAAATATAGCCTCACAGCTCAATAGCACGTTTTAAGCATTGAATCTTACTTTTAAAAAAGTAAACGACATATGCTAATTATAAACGTATTCAGCAAATTAGAAAAAAAGATAATGTTTAAAAGTAACGGTTTGTTTATCGATAGAGGAGAAAGAGAATTAAAAACTTTAATTAAAATGCAAGACTACAAATAAACCATGTATTAGCGTAGGAAGCAATAATCTTCTATATAAAGGAGCGTCTGCAATAGATATGTTAAGGATACCAACTAATCTTTAATTTAAACACTCACCGTCACATTAACACTGTACTGGTAGAATCGATTGGACTCATAGTCTAGACTTCCATTCAATGTAATGGTAGCATCGTCTAGCGAAATTATGAACTTTGTTTTGTAGTACTCATCTAAGTCCTTGTGAATGAGAATGTTCAAAAAGCGTACTACAAGTACTATTCGATATATATTAGCAAATAAAAAATAAACCGTTAGTAACCATATTTTTTGGGAAAAGCCGAGGTTTACCTGACAACGGTGGTTTTGCCAGAAAATTTTGAAGAATGCCCTTGGTCTTGTAACTTGTTGAGTACATTCAACAAAGATGTTAAATCTTTAAACCAATTGAAATAATTACCCAAAAAATCCTCCATTCCATTTCCATGATGGAATGAGGTTTTTTTTCCTCTCTCAATTAAAAGAAAATCATTCGAAGACTTATCAAGAATTCGATAACAAGTTAACAACCACTAATGATTAGGCTACTCTAATTTCTCTTAAAAGACCACGAAGAATCGGAGCTTCAAGCCCCTGGATCTGATGAAACTCACAACGAATAAAAATCAAATTGCCTTTTGATGGATAAATTATTGCCGAGGAATCTCCTCTTCCCCATAACTTCTATTCGAATGTTTTTTAGGATGCGCAACGTTTCAATGCCCCGTTTGACGCCCAAACTTTCGTGGCACCCCGTTATTACAATCTGAGGACAACCTTCTGTTGTCTCATCCGTTCCTTGTGTAGTTTAAGAACAAATATGACCAAGTCTATTGCTCAGGGGAGAAAAGCTTAAGTGGCATCACTTCAAAACTGTCATCGATAACATTGAATGATGATATTGATCTGTGTAGTTTCAGTAATAAAGTATGTGTTCTCATCTTAGAGCGACTGAGTAGAAATTAAAGATTTTAGATTTCCCACACAATAGATTATATATCATATATGTTATATGAGAGGTCCAGATTTGCTCTGTCGCTAATGGAGCAAATACCAATATTTTGCCATTTCTCCGGACAGATTAAGCTAATGGTTAATTAAATGGCCTCGTGATCTACTATAACACGATTTGTTAAATATCATAATTTTCGTCCTCTCAGTGACACTCTCAAATAACGTACGTGATTGCCAGTGATATCTAGAAATCAACATAATAATTAATAACAAACCTAGTCGGATTTTTTCTATTTTGGCGTCATTTTTATGTTATGGAATTAATTAGATTATTTTAAACAAGTTAGTAATGTGACTATGATTATAAGAATACGAAGAAACGGAGGGTCCTATAACTAATAAAAGTCTGCTAACAAATGGGTCACAAATTATCAACCTCTTATGCCGCAAGCAAACGGTCATGTGCCGCGAGTTTGAGACATCTGATATACGAATAAGCATCTGAACCTTCTGATCACAATGTTAAAAGGACACTGAAAATACTAAGAAATTCTTTGAGAACACACGAAGATGTAGTTTATGTTTCAGATTCCTACAATGTACAAATACTATTTCTAAAGATAGAATTTTATTTACAAATTACTAACTCTAAAGACGAGATCAACAATATTTTTTTCAATTGAAAATTTAACGTTATGAGTATTATGACTAAAAATTGTTTTAAAAATATTTTTTTTTAAATATTGGAATACTTTTAATAGTTTTAACAAAAGATATTAAAACCCCTAAATTACAGAACTACAGACATCGATTCAACTTGTGATTATACTGTTGCCGAATTTCTTCAAAATTATAAATTTTTCTGGTGTGATATTTTATCATAAAATTGCACTTTAATCTTCACTCTTAAAAGTAGACACGAAACTAATATTATGAGGATTGTTTTCCTAATTTTTCGCTAGTTTAAATTAGTAGTGGCAAAATAAAGAACAGCCTTGTTTTTCTTTTCTCAGTAATCAGCTAAAAGGTTTAAAAAATTATTCCTTTGTATTTTTTGAACTTTTGAGCATGTTCGTTACCAATGTAGGTACGGTAAACGAGTGGCATGCACGCTGGTCACGAAGGTCACGGTTTCGAATCTTCGTGAAGGCAAGGATTTATCCCCGGCGTAACAGGCCAGCTTGAACCCCTGAAAACCTTTTGGATTCCTTACACTTGGTGATTATTCAAATCATTTTATTCAGTGATTTATTACCTAGAAATTTTGATTTTGGTAATGACCATACACGTGGAAGAAAGTCAGTAGCCCCGAGCATAGTGCACTTCATAGGTCTCCACATAAAGCTCTCGCAGCAACTATGCCCTCCCCCAATGGAACCTATAGCTAGGGACCACCCGACCCCCCTCCCGGAACGTGTCGCCTCTGGGCATCCAAGAACACGGTCGAAGACGCTTCCAAGATTGACCTCACAAGGAGGGGTGGATTTCCCTACTTCTACTCGCTACAACCTCGGCGCTAAGCAGGCTCAACATACGAGTCTCATTGGTTAAAGACTGTCGCTAGACGGGGGATAATCAATGGGACCTACATACGGGCAATAACCCCATTGGAATTTTTTTCTCAGAGCTGACGTATGCTAAGTTCGTCGCGGTACATTTTGCTAACCCCTGGCCCTAAACCTTGTCACGAATGACCAATTTCCCCCCCCCCTTAACTTGTGAGCTGCGCACGGTGGTGTGTTTGGTGGTTGTATTAGTGTCATTATTTAGTCGGTGCGAAAGAGAGTTGTTTTGTTGACGTCAGGAAAATGTGTATGGAAGGAAGGCGATTTTTGAGTATATTGTGTGTATTTAAAAAGGGTTCGGCCATTAAATCCTGTTTCTGTTAGCAGTGTTCCACTTATTTCTTGTGTAAAGGAATTTATGAATCTGGGAGCAAGCGATCTAGATTTAAATAAGAGGACGCTTGTGACATTCTGGGGGCTCAGTCTTGGATTTACACAGGAAACACGGACACTGAGGAAGCAACGAGAATGCCAGTCACGACTCTGGAGGAGATCATAGCACTGGTGGATGACCTTCAACTCAGAGGTGAGGAAAGAAGAGATTACATAGAGAGAGAGAGGTACAACGAGTGAGAAATGCTGAGAGAGAGGTGGCCGAGAGAGAGGTACAACGGGCAGATAGGGCGGCCGAGAGAGAGATGGCGGATAGGGTGGCCGAGAGAGATGGCGGATAGGGCGGCCGAGAGAGAGATGGCGGATAGGGCGGCCGAGAGAGAAATGGCGGATAGGGCGGCCGAGAGAGAGGCAAGGTTAGAAGCCAAGAGAATTGAAGCTGCTAATGTAGGAAATGCAAATGGGACTGACAACAGACCAAGACAGCCTAAGCTTCCACCATTTATAGATGGGTTGACCAGCTGGATGGCTACCTAACAAGGTTTGAAACATTCGCTAGGATCAGTAAATGGCCAGAAAGTGACTGGGCGGTGTCACTAAGTGCGCTTCTGTCTGGTCGAGCCTTGGAGGTATACTCTAGAATGCCTTACGAGGACGCGTTGGTATACGAAAAGGTGAAGGAAGTGCTTTTAAAGCGTTACAATCTCACCGAGGAGGGCTACAGAAACCTATTTAGAAAGAGCAAACCCCAGGCAGATGAATCGCCATCCATTTTTATAGGAAGAATTCGGAGCTATTTGTCAAAATGGATTATCTTGTCGGACATTGATAAAACATTTGACGGTCTTAGAGACCTCATTGTGAAAGAACAATTTATGGATGTGTGTCCCGAAGATCTGGCGATTTATCTAAGGGAGTGAAGTAATGACACCCTGGAGGAAGTTGCCAGAGTGGCTGAATTATTCCTGGAGGCCAGGAATAAAAGCTTTAATTACAGCCCTGGTGCAACACAAAATGGCGATGGTGTTGGAGATGACATGTATGGGAGAAAAGTTGAGGGGCAACAGACCAGATCGGGTCAAAGAAAATGGCAAAGTAGGGCCGAGGAAAGATCAAGGTCAGACATACACTGCTTTGTGTGTCATAGGGTTGGCCACATAGCCCGCTATTGCCCAAGTTCAAAGGAGGCCGGAAATACTAGTATAAAGAGAGCCGCAGCGACACAGGCCGTTCTAATGCGTAAATGGTCAAAGGACAAGTGCCAATGGGGTAAGAGCCAAAACACGTCTGATGGAGGAGACAATATTGGCAAAGCAGTGGATAACAGGGATGAAGAATCGGCAAGGGGTGCTGATGGTAAAGAAACCGGAGAAGGAAAGTTAAAGATTGTGGAAGGGTTTGTAGGATCAAAGAGAGTTGGGATATTGAGGGATACAGGAAGTGAAGTGGTGGTGGTGAAAAGACAGTTCGTCAGAGATGACCAATTAACGGGTGAAATTGGGTTGATAAGATTGTTAGACACAAGAATTTTGAGAGGAGAAAAAGCGACGATAGACATAAGAACACCATACCTGAGTGGCATAGTGGAAGCGGTGTGTGTGGAGAATTCAATAGTGGACCTTATTGTGGGTAATGTGTATGGAGCAAGAACCGATGAAAATGTAGATAAAGTGGTCAAAGCAGCGATGGTGACAACGCGGGCTCAATGTAAAAAGGAGGGAGATAGGTTGCCACTGGAAGTTAAATCGGTGGAGAAGCAGCCGGAAGTGAATCGGGATGTAATTATTAGCATGCAACAAGAGGATGCAAACATTCGTTCATTACCTCAGGGTGATAACTCAAGGAGATTGGGGAAATCAAAGTTTGAGCAAAGGGAAGGCGTCATTTTCAGAGTTTTTTTTAATGAGAAACGAAGGGGCAATGTCAGACAAGTCGTAATACCTCAAGGACTAAGGATGCATGTCCTGTCAATCGCCCACGACAGCATAACAGGCGGTCACTTAGGAGTCAGTAAAACTAAAGAAAGAATTTTGAGCAACTTCTATTGGAAAGGAATCGGCAAGGATGTAAAAGAATATTGTAAGTCATGTGACATTTGCCAGAAAACAGCAAAGAAGGGATCCGTTAAAAAAGTCCCATTACAAAAGGTCCCTGTAGTGGATGTGCCGTTCAAGAGGGTTGCCATTGATATTATAGGACCCATTGTGCCAGCGAGTGAGTCAGGGCATCGATACATTTTGACTTTGGTTGACTATGCTACTAGATACCCTGAGGCCGTGCCATTAAAGAAAATAGATACAGAGACAGTGGCAGAGGCACTGGTCGATCTATACAGTAGAGTTGGGATCCCCGAAGAAGTTCTGAGTGACCAAGGATCACAGTTTACCTCCGAGTGCATGAAGGAGGTGAGCCGGCTATTAGGCATCAAGCAACTTACGTCCACACCTTACCACCCATGTGCAATGGATTAGTGGAAAGATTAAATGGGACGTTAAAAACAATGATTAAACGGCGATGCAACAAGCAGCCCAAATTGTGGCATCGATTCATAAATGCAGCCTTATTCGACTATAGGGAGGTGCCTCGGGAATCGACTTGATTCTCACCTTTCGAGTTACTGTACGGGCGCAGCATAAGGGGCCCGATGCATGTTCTACGACAGTTATGGACACAAGATATTCGAGTTGAGGAGGTAAAGAATAGCTACCAGTACGTGTTTGAGTTACGACAAAAGCTCGATGACACCCTAACCTTAGCTCAGGAGGAACTGAGCAAATCGCAAGGGAGAGGTACAAACATTACTATGATAGAGGAGCGAGAGACAGGGAGTTCAGGATTGGTGATCTTGTTTTGGTATTACTGCCGACCAAAGCCAACAAACTTTTAATGCAATGGAAAGGACCGTATGAGGTAACTGGACTCATAGGGCCATGTGATTATGTGGTTAATATGAAGGGAAAGAAGAAAACGCTTCATGCAAACCTTCTTAAGCAGTATGTTTCTCGCGACATGGATCAAGGGAAATTAGCTGGTAATGATATTAGCCTGGATGAAATCAAAGAAAATCCAAAAAAGTGTATGGCAGTTAGTGTTGGTGTTTTGGAGGATTATGAATGTGATGAAGAAAATGGAAGTGCTGAGGTGTTGCCAGAGATTGGGGCCTGGTTACAAAAGGAGTCACACCAAGATGTGGCCTATGGCGAACACTTGTCCTCGCAACAGCGGCAGCAAATTATGGCATTGGTTACAGACCATAAAAAGATTTTCACCGAAAGCCCAGGAGGAACTACCCTGAGCGTGCACCACATCAAACTCACATCTGATGTTCCAGTTAAATCAAAGCCTTATCCTATTCCTCACGCCTTACGGGAGGCACTACATGATGAGTTACTCGAAATGGAACAGTTAGGAATCATACGCAAAAGTAACTCCCCTTACGCATCACCAGTTGTCATTGTAAAGAAAAAAGATGGATCTAATCGAATTTGTGTAGATTACAGAGGTTTAAATAAAATCACAATTTTCGACCCAGTGCCGGTAACTTCTCCTAACGAAATATTCTAAGACATCGGAGGCTAAGTATTTTAGCAAGATTGATTTGAGTAAGGGTTACTGGCAAATCCCCGTTGAACCCATGGATATTCTTAAAACGGCATTCGTGACTCCAGACGGCCATTATGAATTCCTGAGAATGCCGTTTGGGATGATGAATTCGGGAGCAACACTGGTTCGGGATACCCGACAACGTCTGGAGGGGATGAAGAACGTTATAAGTTATGTGGTTAATTAATAGGTTTAATAGATGAACTATCAAAAGGCTTAGACAAAAATGATCAAATAGATACAATATTACTAGACTTCTCAAAAGCATTTGACAAAGTTCACCACCTTAGTTTACTTAAAAAACTTAACTACTTTGGAATCTCAGGTTCCTTACATCACTGGATCCAAGACTTCCTTTTGGGCAGGGAGCAAACTGTAATAATTAATGGATCTAAATCTGCACTAATAAAGGTTAACTCAGGAGTTCCACAAGGAACTGTGCTAGGTCCCTTACTCTTTTTAATTTATATAAATGATTTACCCAACAACATCTCAACAGGTACAAAAGTTAGGTTATTTGCTGATGATTGTATAATCTATAGAACAATTAAATCAGAACAAGATAGCAAAATTTTACAAAAAGACTTAGATGAATTGATAAAATGGGAAACTAACTGGAGTATGTCTTTCCACCCAGAAAAGTGTCAACTGTTAAGAGTAACAAAGAAAAAGAAACAAATAAATTCAAAATATTACATTCATGGAAAAGAACTGACCCAAACTAAAGATGCAAAATACTTAGGAGTCTTAATAAATGAGAAACTATCATGGAATCCCAATGTCAATGAAATTATTAAAAAATCAAACAAAACCTTAGGCTTTATAAAAAGAAACTTTAACAAATGTAATAGAGATATAAAACTAAAATGCTACCTCACTTTGGTGAGACCTGTACTAGAATATGCATCTTCTGTATGGGACCCATCCACCAAAGAAAACATTGATAAACTAGAACAAATTCAAAAAAGAGCTGCCAGATTCATTACTGGAGAATATTCAAAACTGACAAGAATAACACCATTAGTTAAATCACTAAACCTTGAAACACTAGAGGATAGAAGAACCAAGAGCAAAGTAGTAATCATACATAAAGCAATTAATTCTAATTTAGAAATACAACACAATGATAACTTAATACAACCCTCAGATAGACATAAGGATAAAAACACCTTTCTTATTCCGTATGCAAGAACAAACACATACAAGTTTTCCTTCTTCCCGTCCGGAATTAGGGCGTGGAATGGGTTGCCTGAAGAATCCAGGAAAACCAACACTTTATCAACATTTAAATCTCTAATAAAAATGCAGGACTAAACACAAACCATAGATAAGCGTAGGACGCAATAATCTTCTGTATAGAAGGAGCGTCTGTAAACAGATAAGATAAGATAAGATGTGGATGACTTATTAGTGCATACCTGCACTTGGGAAGAACATTTAGAGACGCTAGGTGAGCTGCTACATCGGTTAGAAATTTATAACCTGACAGTCAGGCCCACCAAATGCGTATTTGGATCAGCTGAGGTGGATTTTGTGGGACACAAATTGTCGTTGGGAACAATCGGCCTTCAAGAAGACAACATCAATAAGATCCGAGATGCTCCTCGACCAACAACAAAGAAGCAAGTGAGATCATTCTTGGGACTCACACGATATTTTAGAAACTTTGTACCAAACTACGCAACACTCGCGTACCCGCTGACATCCCTAACTAAAAAGGGACAACTCAACAGAGTGAAATGGGGAAAGGACCAGGATGAAGCGTATGACTCCCTAAAGAGAGCTATAACGACACGGCCTATATTGCACATTCCTAATATGCATAGGTCTTTCATCCTAAGGACCGACGCATCTGACGTCGGGCTTGGAGCTGCTTTACTTCAGGAAGATAATAAAGGGATATTGCATCCTGTCGCCTTTGCCAGCAAGAAACTTATGTGCAGAGAGACAAGGTATTCCACAATTGAGAAGGAGTGCCTGGCGATTGTGTGGGCGATCAGGAAGTTTGAACTTTACCTTTACGGGAGAACGTTCACTCTTCAAACCAATCACCATCCCCTGAGGTACATTAACACGGCTCGTTTTGTGAGTGCCAGGATCATGAGATGGGCCATGTTTCTACAGAGTTATAACTTTACGGTGCAGACCATAAATAACGGGGGAAATAACGTAGAGGCGGACTTCCTAAGTATACTGTGTTGTTGAAAGTCATGTTCATAAACGTGCATGATCATCCCAGGTTGGAATCAAGCTAAAGATATTGAGACATTAAAATATTATGTTTGAGTCGTTAGGGATTATTGGATTTAATTTAATGATTTTTGTATAAATATTATGTCGATTATCGGATATTAATGTTTAAAGTGTTTAGGAAGAAAGTTATCATTGTTTAGGATTACTTGAGGGGAGATATCCACATAATGTTTCAAGATAGTAAAGGGTATTCTAGTATGGGTAAATTTGGTCATTCGAGATAGTGGAAATTTGCCGCCCTCGGAAAATTTCTGGAAAGGGGGGCATATGTCACGAATGACCAATTTTCCCCCTTAACTTGTGAGCTGCGCACGGTGGTGTGTGAGGGGGAAGAAACGGTCGCTTCAGAGAACCCGACCCTTAACGGGAACTTTGGTTTTCATCATCGACATTGCATCTGATGCTCTGTCTAAGATCCGTATAGCGACTGTTATCATATGTTATATTCAAGCACCTAACTCCTAACCGGACGTCACAATTGCCTGCCAGGGGTTGTTAGTTTCAGGGGTTGTAAGTTTTAGTATCAAAATCTTTTAAATCAATTTTTCTACATAATCAATTCAATTTAATTAGTCAAACTTCGTTGTCTATACTATAACTTAAATGTGATAGTGGTAAAAAGATAGATTATTAATTACAAATTTATGTATTTAAAAAAAAACAGTTTCCCCAACTGAAAATTGAACCCAGTACATCAAGGTCGAAAATCCATTACGTTAACAATTCGGCCAACCAGGCTACACAAATTCCAGTTGTTCCTCTTTTATTATCATGTCAATTTAGATTTAGTTTCGTATTACTGTGCGGTTTAACACCTGGAATGTGGTCACCGATTGCTGGTGGTGAACTTCGGTGACATTCACATGAAAGTCAAGAATAGCACGGATACAGATTATATATAAAGATAAACTTAAAAATGCATTTATTTAATTACGGTACATTCGATCGATCTGAAATTTTGATACAATGCATTGTCATCCAAGATCTATCTGTGGTAATATTTTGAGATCTATATGACCATCAGAAGTGGTTTAATTTTACGTTACAAGATTTGACGGATACAACATACAACATACAAACAGTGTGAGTTAAAAATAAGTTAAATGTAAAAAAAATCTTTTTTTAAAAAGGACACGCTTTTATTTACATATAGAAATTGCACTAAATATGTATAATACCAAAAAAAAACATTTTCTCCTAACTGAAAATTTAACCTCGTACCCCCATGTCGGCAATCGATCACGCTTATATTTCGGCCAGCAAGACATGATGTTTGTCACATGTGAATCATGAGTGAACCACCAGTATACCATGACTATGTTGCGTGATCAGATGGAGAGGTCACGAGAGTAATAAACGCGGGAACGGAAGAGCTTCCCCATTGGTTGAAAGGCTTGGGCGAGACAGTTGTCAGTGGAGTTCCATGGTGAACGGACTGAATGTGTGTGTGCCTCAAAATTTCTACATTGTATAACCTCAATTTATATATTTCTGTGTACAAAGCATAAATATTAAAGTTGTTTTATTGAAACGAGTTCTTAAGTGGATTATTGTGTACAAGATTGTATATTGAGAGAACGCCTACAAAAAGAGTTACATATAGAAAGCCAATAGTTACATTGGTGTCTTGTTACATTGGTGCAGAAGTAAAAGTTCTATGTGAACACAGTACAAGAGATTTTAAGAAGGAGGTTTCGTGGAAATAACAAGTATTGGATATTTCAAAAAGGAAAGTATTCATTAAAAGAAGAAATATTAGCAGCTATCGTATTTTGTGAATATTCAAGTTCGTAAGAAGCTGTGAATAAAATTTTGTGGTTCAATGAAAATACAAGAATATTTCAAGTTGGCGGCATAAGGCACATGGTGTATACAACTAGGTCGCCTAGTTTGTTCTACGTCAGCAAGCAAGTTGGTTCTAAAAATAAACAGTGCTGGAATCTGGGTCGTACAGGCTTACAGTATTGCAACACACGGTGAACATATATAGGTCGTGACGTCAACAAGCTCACTGCTAGTTGATTCCAGGAAATATTTGTAAACATAACATCGAACCTGAGTAGCTATGGACTATTAACGGTGTTAGCGTGAATTATAAAATAAAGGAACGGAATTTTTATCCATTCATTGTGTGAAGAGTTTGATAATTGCAATTTTGGATTAATGGAGTGAACTGAATTGTTTTTAAAAAAAAACTACTCAAAAAATTGAAAATTTAATCAAGTGACTCTTATTCAAAACGATTGGACCATTAGATATACTTTGTCAATCTGAGGGAGCGTATACATAAAGTATACTAAAGATCCCGTGTGTTGTCTCATCTTGTCAAAGGTAGATTGCATGGTTTAGACGTGTCACTTATTTGAACTTAACATTTTGAATTCAAGATTTTTCATTTGGACGATTTATAACTCTATCAATATATACCTACATTCCTTACCGAATTGCTAGACTCATATTATTCAATCAAACAAAACAATGATCACTACAAGGAATTCACTGCCATAGCTAAAGAATTTGGCTTAAGTGGTAAAGAATTGAAAGACTTTGTCGAAAAGAAAGTCAAGGAAGCCAAAGAAGAAGAAAAGCTGAAGAAAAAGAAAATCAAAGAATAGCTGAAGAAAAAGAACAGCGAAGAAAAGCTGAAGAAAAAGAAAATCAAAGAGAGGCTGAAGAAAAAGCAAGAATTGCTGAAGAAAAAGAATGAAAAGACAGAGCGGAAAAGAAAGAACTTGAACAACTTACAATTGATAAGTTAAAACTACAACTTGATCTAGATAGTAGAGGCCAAAATCCTGGTGCTGAAACAAATAGAAGGTCAGCGCCAAGGGATACTATCAAAGTAAGAAAATATGATACCCAAAAAGAAAAAATGGATGTTTATCTGGATTATTTCGAATCCATAATGGCTATGAAAGGCTATAACGAAGAAGATTGGCCAGCGCAATTGATGACTCAACTAACTGGAGAAGCATTTGAAGCTTACAACAGTATAGCCAAAGAAGACAAAAGCATATATAAAAATGTCAAGACGGCACTGCTATGTCATTTTGGAAAGTCAGAAAATGATTATAGAAAAGAATTTCATGAAATGAAAATCAAGATGGACAAAGATCCACAGATCATAGTGCATGAAGCACAAGTCAAACTAACAAAATGGCTGGAACTGACAGCAATAGATACGAGCAATCCAAAGGCCATACTGGACATGGTGTTAATTGACAAGTTTTTGGAAAATGCAACACTAACTCTATTCACATATTTGACTGACAAGAAAGTTCGTACTCAAGCAGAGCTAACAAATGCATTACGAACATTCAAAGACTCTCATCCGAATGTGGAAATGGATAAGAGACAAGACATATTTGCAGCAATACAAATTAAAAGTCAAGAAAAAAGGCAAGGTATGAGAAACCAGAGTCTGCCATACCAAGGCAACAGACAGTCTATTTGCTGGTACTGTAACAAGCCAGGACATATGGCGAAGCAGTGTTACCACAATAAAGGACAACCAAATAGGGTGTCACCTAATGGCAGCCCTATAAGAAAGAAAACAGAAGAAAGATCAAGACAAGGTCATTTTGAAAGTAAAGGTAGAAGATCATGGAGAGGCAGATATAATCATGACTCCAGATACAGAAATCATGATCAGCCCTGGAGAAGGAATGACTACCAAGAGGGAGATAATAAAGGAAAAATGAAACAAGAAGAATCACACTCTGGTAATACTGTGGCCACCATAAAGGATCATGGTACACTGAAATGTTACCCAGTGTACATCAATGATCGAAAGTGTATGTGTCTTCGTGACACTGGATGCACAACAATTGTGGTACATGATAAGATGGTGAAAGAAGAAGAGTATGATGGGAAGAAAGACACACTGATAATGGCGGATGGCACAAAGAGAGCGTGTCCAACTGCAATTTTCACCATCAACTCACCCTGGCTTCAAGGGAAAGTTAGAGCCAGAGTCTTACAAGAGGCCATTTGTGATCTTATCATAGGGAACATTGACGGTGTGGTGGACAATACTGATGAAGTATTCAAAGCTTGGCATGACAACCATCAACTATGTGCTACTGTACAAACAAGAGCCACCACAAAAAGAAAAGAGAACATAGACATTGAAGTTGATGAGAGACTTGAAATAGGAAGCCAACTGATGTTCAAACAAGAGTTCAAACAACTACAAGAAGAAGACAACACAATCAGAGAAATAAAATGAAACTTATCAAAGACAATGAAACAGGCCACAACAAAAATTACAAACTAGATAAAGACATATTAATAAATATTACACAGCAAGGTACGTGCAAAAGAGTGGTTCTTCCCAAAAAGGTACAGGAAACCATTATTAAAGTGACACATGACAGTCCTTTAGGTGGACATATGGGCGCCAAGAAAACAATTGCCACCATAGCAGAAAACTTTTACTGGCCTAAAATGGCAAGACAGATAAAATAATACATCAAGGCATGTACAGTGTGTCTACGACATAATCCAAAAGATGGGAGGCACACAGCACCCATACAATCATCTGACAAGGCAAACTTCTTATTCAAGAAAATTGCCATAGACCTGATAGGACCATTCAAGAAGATGTCCAAGAAGAAACATATGTATGCTCTAACCATAGTGTACATAGCCACCAGATGGGGTGAAGCTATTCCACTGAAACGAATAGAAGCAGAAAGTATATACAATACATTACTCAATGTTTTAGCAGATATGGTTTTCCTCAAACACTTCTGTCGCATAATGGCAGCCAATTCAAGGGACAGATGACTCAAGCCATTATGAAAATGTTAAACATTACACAAGTGCACAGCACAGTTTACCATCCACAGTCAAATGGGGTGATTAAAAGACTAAACAAAACTATCAAGAATATGCTATTAAAGGTAACAGTGGACCATGAGGACAGATGGCATGAATATTTACCCTTAGTACTGTTTGCATACAACAGCAGCAAACATGAAAGCACTGGCTTTAGTCCTTTTGAGTTAATGTTTGGCCAAAACCCTGCAAGTCCCTTAAATAATTTCAAAGAAAGGCTTATAAGCAAACAAGATGCCATACAGGACAGATATCAGCTGATGTCAGATACTAGAGATAAAATACTTTACAGTATTGAAGCAGCAAAACAAAGACTAATCAAGCAAAGTACAAGACATAGAGAAATCAAAAATAGACACAAACATTTGAGAACATTTGAGCCCAAACAACAAGTCTTAGTATGGTTACCAAACACAAAGAATGAAATCACATGGGAAGGTCCATACAATATTGAAGACAAACTTAGTGATGTCACATATAGTGTCAATATCAAGGGACATGTAAAAAAAATTACATATTGACAAACTAAGAGCATATGATGACAATAAAGAAGGAAAGCAAACTGTTAATATCATCATCAAAGTAAATGGTGAAAATGACAACATGATGAAAAAGAACAGTCCTGACACTGAAAAAATATCATCTGACATATCAGATAATATGAAACACAGAGTGATGAAAATTCTTCACAAATACAAAGGTGTCATAACAAAAGAAACAGGGAACACAACAACTGTGACTCACAAGATACAAGTATTGGAACATGAACCTTTCAAGTCTAAAGTATACCCTATTCCAATGGCATATAGAGACACAGTTAAGCAAGAAATTGACTACCTACTCAAAGAAAACAAAATAAGAAAAGCAGTTGAAGCCAACTATACCTCACCAACTGTCATAGTAAAAAAGAAGAATGGAAAGATTCGACTATGCTGTGATTATAGACCGTTGAATAATATTACAAAATTAGACCATGAACCTATTGGAGACCCAAGAGACATTATAGACAGAATTGGTAATTCCAGAATATTCACCACATTTGACTTAAACAGAGGTTTTTGGCAGATAAATATGGATCCTGATTCTGTCAAATACACTGCATTCATAGCCATGGATGAGGTGTATGAATGGTTGGTAATGCCATTTGGACTGGTGAACAGTACAGCCACTTTTAACAGATTTATGAAAGTGATGCTAAAAGGAATTCCAAATGTGGTACATTATGTCGACGACATATGTATCCACACTAAAGATTGGGAATCACATATCCATACACTTGAAGCTGTACTGGATAGAATCAAGAAACATAATGTGACAATATCACCAGAAAATATCAACATTGGAAAGAAGTATATAGATTTTTTGGGATACAGAATAGGAAGTGGTGCAGTCACTCCTACTGCAGAGAATGAAAGCAAGATCTTTAACCTTTCGGTTCCAAAATCTAAGAAACAAGTGCAAGCCCTGCTGGGACTATGTACCTTTTACAGACCTTTTATTGCAAATTATGCAGAAATTGTTCACCCACTAACAGAAATTACAAAAACCAAAGATATTCGAAAATTTCAGTTTCCAGGAGATTGCCTCAACGCATTAGAGAATATTCAGGAAGCATTTAGGAAAAAACCCATCTTAGTTACACCTCAATGGGACAAACCTTTCATTGTTTCTACTGATGCATCGTCCATTGCATTGGGAGCGTGCCTCATGAAAGAACATGATGGTATCCTGCATCCTATACAGTATCTGAGCAGAAATTTGACCAAAACAGAGTGTAACTACAGCACCATAGAGAGAGAATGTCTAGCCATAGTGTGGGCTCTACAAAAACTTCAAAAATACCTTCTAGGTAGAACATTCACTCTTCTAACAGACCACAAACCACTTGTGGCATTCAACAAGAAGAAGATCAGCAACGCCAAAGTGAATCGTTGGGCTATGCTATTAGCCGACTACAAATTTGACATTAAACCTGTGAAGGGAAAGGACAATGTGGTTGCAGACATATTGAGTAGAATGACAATAAATAAAGACATTCTGTGAATTCCTCAATGATAAAACCAGAGACTGTATTAAAAAGACATTCTGTGAATTCATAAATGATAAAAACAAGAGACTGTATTAATATTAGTTTGTGTATTCCTAAATGATACAACCAGAGACTGTAATTATATTAAAATATTTTTATTCTTTGAACAATGGACAAGGAACAGTGTTTGAATTCCACTGGATTATTAGTTAAGTTTAATAATATTGATTGTTAAAAATGTTTTAATTACACAAAATTACAGATGTGTTAAAAAAAATTCAGTTTCAATTTTTTCAGCACAGGTAGACTGTTGCAGTCCTACAGATTTTTTACTCATTATTTTTATGTTTAGACTGTTGCAGTCCTAAAGATTTTTTCTTATTGATTGTATGTCCAGATGTTGTGTGTAAGGCAATGAATGTTCATTGATGATAAATATTTGAACATAGATATAGATTAATTTGATTTTATGAAGACCAAAATGTTGTATTTCATAAACATTTTTTTTGAAGGATGGGGGTGAATGTCACATGTGAATCATGAGTGAACCACCAGTATACCATGACTATGTTGCGTGATCAGATGGAGAGGTCACGAGAGTAATAAACGAAGGAACGGAAGAGCTTCCCCATTGGTTGAAAGGCTTGGGCGAGACAGTTGTCAGTGGAGTTCCGTGGTGAACGGACTGAATGTGTGTGTGCCTCAAGATTTCTACATTGTATAACCTCAAATGATATTTCTGTGTACAAAGTATAAATATTAAAGTTGTTTTATTGAAACGAGTTCTTAAGTGGATTATTGTGTACAAGATTGTATATTGAGAGAACGCCTACAAAAAGAGTTACATATAGAAAGCCAATAGTTACATTGGTGTCTTGTTACAATGTTGATAGTACTTTTTAAAGTTATAATAATTGTATCCCTCTAGGGCGAATTGAGACATGGTTCATTGACGCAAGTGATAATATTTTATATAGACAAAAACTAAAAACTAAAAGTGCAATAATTTCAATCGATCTGAAATTTTGATACAATGCATTGTCATCTAAGATCTATATGTGGTAGAATTTTTAGATCTCTAGGACCATCAGAAGTGGTATAATTTTACGTTTCAAGTTTTGAAGGAAGGGTGGTAGGATACAACATACAAACATTGTGACTTAAATAAAAGCGTGTAAAAAGCGTGTAACAGTGTAATAATGATTGACGCTACAGGAACAGAGGTTTCTTTTGAATGAGGAAAGACGCCGCGACACCGAAGGCAAACAGCGCTACAGATAACGGTTCGGACATACGACAAGCAACAATTGGAGATGACAACGATTGTTTCCAACACTTTTATTCTTTTCCTATTCTTTTAAGTAAAGTATTACGCAGATAAGCATATATTTAGGGAGATTGAAAAGGGAAAGGCGCAATAATATGTTTCTTTAAAAAATAAAATATAAATATGGTTTTGTCGCCAGTAACATGTAAATTGTATGAGTATGAGAAAAGTCCAACATTGCCAACATCAAAAACAAACATTCATGCATATTGAATGCATTAATTTTTAGAAACATTTTTTATAGCCAAACTCAAAATAATTTAACATAAAAGTAAATAAACAAAAAAATACATTCATGTAGTGCTTTATTGAGTCAATTTATAAACTAAAAATACCGCTGATTCCATCCACATTTGTAAATACTGTAATTTATTATTATTAATTTATCTTTAATAATAAAAGACAATGTTCTGTGCGGTCATCGATAGCGAATGGTCCCTCTAACTCCTACAGACTCTTACAGCCAATCACTAGCGGAGAAAAATTAAATATCATTTACATATTGAAGAAATTTAAGCGGACGTTCAAAACGAGTTATTTTTTGTTTAATATTTTTTCCAAGACTTTATTTTGAGCTGTGCGCGTTGGGATTTATAGTAAAAAACTTCGTTTTTAGGGGTTATTTGTTATAACTATAATGTGTAGTAATGCATAGTATTTTTGACGTGATACACATGTATGGCCTGTCGAGACGGCGGGTCTCTCGACAAACATCAGTGCTGTTAACTCAAGGTGCCTAATTTTCCCAGGCAGGAGTAAAAAAATTCCCAAATTAGACTAAAAATTCCCAAATGAATTAAATTCTGTTGGTAAAGCAATCTCAAATATTCCCATATTTAAGGCCAAATCCTCATGAATTCCGATTTCTATAAATTTGGCTAAAAAAAATTCCCAGGATTTGGGAAAATTCCCAGGAGTTAACAGCACTGACAAACCTCTGTGATGGGGATGTAGGGTCTCTGGACAGATCGTGGTGTGTAGGAGGGAGGTAGGGTCTCTGGACAGACCGCAGTGTTTTTGAAGTAGGGTCTCTGGACAATGCCTCTGGTTGAAACGACGACTGGTGACGTTTCATTTTTATTTTGGAATCAGGTGATGTGGATGTTGTGATGTCCTACCATGAACTTCACAGGTCACCCTACACTTATTCCCGTCCTTTGACGGGCTTTGTTGCTAGTTTTACATAAAATGCTTTCCTGCACAAGAAACAAGTTTCATTTCTAAAAAGTAATGCATTCATTTTTTACTAGATATCCTATTACTATATATCCTGTCCAAAAAAGGGGGAGTGTATATCCTGGCCTAGTGCTAGGCCAGGATATACTCGGGAATATTCTGGTCAGGGGTTTCATCTGGCCTGTTACAGGGGGGCTAAGGGTGTTCTAGAGTTCACCCAGCTCCGAATGGGTACCTGACACTAGTAAGGGAAATTATCCGGCTGAGAATAGCGTGGAACCCTCACAGCCCTGGCCTGTGTACGCTGCGTCACTTGCCAACAGACTGAGGGCGCAATAATCTTCAATATAGAAGGATTATCTGTATAGAGAAGACAATGTAGATAAAATCCTTTTGGAGATTAACCTAATTTAAATATATTTAAAAATTACTTACTGGACCTTTAGCCTGTATTGAAATTTAAAAAATATTGAAGTTAAAAAGAATTAGATTAATGAGATTGGTAATATGATAAATGAAATTGATATTCAATTTTTTTTTATTTGTGAGAGATGAATTATATAACTTATACTTATTGATTCTTATATTATTTTAATAAAGAAGATTCTATTTCAACAATTTTAGACATATTTTGTATTTACAATTTGTTAACATGTTATTATGGAGTAGCTTTTACTTCACTTGAAACTAACCGATCCAAATTTAAAGCATTTGAATAAACAATTATTTATTTATTGATTTATTTTATTTTGAATTAATATACACACTCTAAAGTTTAAGCATATAAAAAGATTAATGATGTAGATGGTCAGGACTTTTATGGAATGTCTTTTTCAAGTGATTACTTTTCAATTTGCATGCCATAAAATGACTTAAAAAGTTTAGTGTTAAGAACAACCTATTCTTATGCTCTTTAACTCATTATTGTAAACACATAGACAATTCAATCTTACACATTCCTTGTATTTCTTAAATGATACTTTTCAAATCAATTATTACGATATATATACGAGTATATTTAATATTAAGCCTGCTTTACGATGCGTGAAATTAAGAAGAATTTCAAGAATTGATAACGTTTCAGCGACGCTTAACAAATCATTCTCTTATTATACAATAAAGAAAAAAATGTGTATGAGATGATAACTTACCTCCAAGTAATATGACAAAGTATCAACTTGATCCCTATCATGCGCTTGAATTTTGGTGTACAAGGTGGCTCCTTGTGGTGTATTCTAAAAGTAAGTGCATGGGGGGAAGGGGGGCATGAGTTAACACACGATAGAAGTTCTAATACATGATAACAACACGAAGATGATTTACAAACTCATGTATAGTTATAAAAATATAACATTATGAAAGTCTCTGTCTCTGTAGCTTTTTGCAGTTCATTTTCGCGTGAAATAAATGAATCAAATAACTTTACATCGTCTTTAAAAAAATTGCAAATGGCTTTGGTTGAAAATTTTCAAGTCACTCTAATGCTCTCAGTAAGATAAAGACATTTAGTTTTTTACCCTTTATGACAGTGCTTCTCAAACGTATTAGTATGGCGGACCGGCAGGAATTTTTCCATTGCGCCAGGGTCCGATGAACTATTTTCACAGTACTGACGTGGTAGCGAAATATTCTTTAATTCTTTATTTTATTTTATTTCAGTTTATATGCTTATTAAAGAAAAATTGACATATTATATAAAGTTAGTATTAATGGCTGAAAATAATGAATTATAATTAAATTTTCTGTCCTTTCTTGATGACTTCTGCGGACCGGAACCGGTCCGCGGACCACCACTTAGAGAAGCACTTCTTTTAGATACATTCCCATTTCCACTTTCATTGCGTTTTTTTCTGTCTTCCGATTACATGGAAGCTATCTACATAGGAAGAGATTGATATAATTTTAGCTATGCTAATGAATTAAGCAATTGATTCAACTTCCTGTTAATATGATTTAACTACTATTATATATATATTATTATTTTATAAACATTAATTTAAATTAAAGCAACTGTTTTAGTGCGCAAAAGTACAAAATATTCATAGACTCAATAGATGTGTACCGAGGGGGAGGGGGGCAGAGGTAAAATTATCCCAGTGCTTAAAATGTTACACAATAGAAAGTCAACAAAGATCACTGTAGGAGACGTATCATCTGGTACTAGTGCTATCCACAGCGATACTGCTGCCTGCCAACTCCTGCAGACATAGATTATGCGTACAGCCGTTTCGGGCGCATAAGTTCATTGTAGGGAACCAATTTTTGAGTAATAACAAAAAATATATCTTGTTTACTCAAGTCCTAATCTTTGAAATCAGGAACAAATTCCCAGGTCATAATATTTTTATTTTTCAACTTAAAAACAATGAAATAATAATTTCTAGTTTTTATCGAGATAAATTCAAATGATCCAGCAAGCCTTATAGAAAGAGTAATCGTAGAGAGACTGAAATATGACAACATACTTATTGCTGACTCTCGATAACAGTAATTTTATAATGTTGTTCTCTTGGTTCACCACATACCTGGACTTCAACAACAAACGAATGACATAATTTACAGATCCTTGTTTGTCAACTGTGACAATCACGGCTTAGGGGAGTACACTCAGGCTAGCTGGATCCATTTTGGATCACTAGAAAGTATATATTCGTGTTTTTCTCTCATTGGACCATTCGTTAGAATACGTTGAAAAAGCTGTGCTCTTTACAGTAAGTAGCTGTTAATGCTACCCATGAAGAACTATTAGAACTAGGTGAACTATTAGAACTGATAGAAATGAAATCTAAATACTCAACTATGTCGATAGAAACTTATGTGATTCGTGCATATTAAGTGTATTACTTTTCTCGAATGCCATTCGGAAATATTGATATTCTATAGAAACGCTAACAAGATCCCCTATATATTTCAAGGAAGCAGCAACTAATATCGAAACAGTTAAGATCCATGATGATTTGAGACAAGTTGCTGTAGAAAACGCCAAAAAAATAATATATAGCTTGGGGGATTAAGATGAATCGAAGAATTCGGTGAATAAGAAGAAATGGCAAGAGATTTTGATTTGGAACTTTGAACAGAATGAAAATTTGTGCCCATAATGAAGAGCATATTTATTGTCTTCAACAGGAGTTGTGAACAAGTTGTTGTTTTTTTAAACTTAAATACATGAACAGAATACTTAGATATTACTGATTAATATTTTTTCTATGAAATACAGATTTCAGTGCATTTTTTTTCCAAAATTGAAAATATTTCCAAAATTTCTCCATTATAAATATATATAGATCCTTGAACATAAAATTTCACGGAAATGAAAGATTGCAAAATGCAGCTCAGTAAACTAAATCGTATCCAGCTGAAACTCCTTTGGATCTAATTGATTTTAATCTGTGTCATGAAGGCGAGATCTGTATGAATCTGCGAATTTCAGTGAAAATTATCATAACTATTGCAATATACATTGACAAACTTTATCAACTTTTCAGCACAATGATACTTATTTTATAGTATTTGTGTACTGAAGTGTGAAAGGATCGTCTAAGTGACCATGCTATCCTTTGTGTTGGAAGAGAAAAAACAGAAGAAAAACAACAGTTCTTGATTACGTCATTGACCAGTGTTTGAGAGTGAAAGTGAAATCAATAAAGAGGAAAAAAATGGATAAAATGTAAACCAATCTTCAACAATTATTGGTTGAGTCAAATAATTACTGAATATATGCTTCTTTTAACATTTTTAAAAAATTTAAATTCCTTTCACTTATTTAAAATAATTTTTTAAAGTTAATTAAACGAGGTGGGGGCCCCAATTTACATTTCGTTCCAGGGTGCAAAATATCCTTGCTACGCGTCTGCCAAGATATATCTGTCCCCTGTCGTCTCTATAAAGCTTATTAACAGTCGCCCTTGCATATCTCATCTGCAGACAACGATTAACAGTATTAAAGAGTTCATAAACGAGTTATTAACTTACCTCAGGAACAGTAATGAGATAAGGCTGATTTAGAAACACTGGTATCTCGTCATTTACATTGGTAACGTAAAGATCTACGGTGTAAACTAGTTCTTGGTACTGAAAAAATAAAATATGTTGATAATGTTTAATTTTTTTTTCTGGTTAAAAATCGCCTCGTCTCTTTAAAGACTGACACGATTTCTCAAGACAGAATATTTTTAAAGGTATATTAAGCAGATACAAAAAATGATATAGTTATTAATAGTGATAATGCCACTTCCTTCAAGGGAATGTATATCTTGCTACTTACATTAGCATTTCCATAATGAAATGTTATTTTTGCTGATTTAAATTCCTGCAAAAGAAAATCAATAATTTCATATATACAAATCATAAAGAATTATTCAAATTTTGTTTAAGTACTTGAATTTTTAAATGAACAAGTTGACCATCTGACCCAAAATATACACAGTTGAATAGTTGCAAGTTCAAATAATAGCCATATATCTTCGCTTTTAGATATTTTAAGCTTCAAAATAATTTTCTCATTAATTATCTAAGATCACCATCATGGCTTTTTCTTGACTTAAAATTGATTGGGGTATACTAAGTAATGCACATCTTTTTAAAAAAAAGAGATACGGTAAGTAAATATGGTAAAAAACAGGGCCGTTAGAACAAATATAAACTTAAAATAATCTAAATTTTTCATATACTTGAAGTGCACATAGAATTAATATAAAAAAGCACAGTAAATAACTGCTACGCTCATTATGTTTCATTCATTTTTCATGAGGTGTATAAATACCAGGTTAGACTAAGTAATATGTTGAACCAGGAACATTTATTTTCCTGTCAAAATTTTGAAATATTACTATGCAATTAAAATCCGAAAGGTTAAACAAAACACTTACACTATCGAAATCCAATTTCTGTGCCAAATTTACATTAACAAGCAGGCTGTTGGAGGTATCATGAACTTTACTGACATTAACGTATTGGGTATCGGACCTAATCCTCAGACCAGGGCCGCCTGTGACTTCCAGCTGGAACAGGTAAAATCCCAGTGGTTCATCCTCTGCTACTTGAACGATTTTCGTGTTATCTCTATATGTTATATTAACTTTTGGTATTGGAAGATTTTGAGAAGTGACCATAGCAACACCTGAAAGATATTTTTTAAACAAAATAATTCAAATTTTTATACATTGTGGATGTTATTTAACGAGAATAAATGCAAATACTGTTTAAATTATTTGATCTGGTATTTGAGGATAATTTTATAGGGATTTAAGATCCCTTACATCAGGAGAAAATTATTACGAAGAAAATGTAGTCAAATAAAGATAAGTGAACTACAACACATTATATGTTATAAATAAATACTTATCTACTTTAAATAAAGTTATTTGTTTTTATTATAAAATTATGTGCGTGTGTTTTACTTCCCGTAAAATGTATTAAGATAAATGATTCATTTTCAATTCAAAATCTGCCTAGATGGATCCAAATTGGGATTGGATATCATTTGTCAACGCAGCCAAATGTCACATTTTTGCGCAATTTAAATGTTTATTCCACATGCAATTTCCTTGACACATCTTGGCATAGATATCGATCACCATCTAGATTACATTATTGAGGGGATCTGAACTTTAAATATTGCACCGACTTGGCCCGGGGGCATAAATGCCATTTTTTATATTGTAATCTTTATAAATATTATTTTGACTTTTGGCTTCTAGGTGGATGGATGAATATAGACCAACATTTGCAAACACAACCTTGATTATTCAATTAAGATATGATATAAAATTAAATTCATAAATGCACTAGTTTTGGCTCTGGGGCTCCTATTTCATGTCCTTATATAAGATGCTAGCAAAATAGCCGCGCTACTCATCGCAAAAGTAGTATTCAGTTAGCGTTGGAATGTCGCGTATCAAAATTCTGGAAGATGATACCAAAAGTAAAAAATACAGAAAAGATCAATAGACACTGGCGTCATACCAATGAAATAAATACGTCCATCTGTGTCGGTTAGAGCAGGGAAGCTGCCTACCAAATATCGTAAAGATGGGGCCATAAAAGAGAAAGTTTTACTTGGCAAAAGTTGTCGACGGTTTAGGCTGTTACACTTAGAATTTGGAAATGAAACCTGGTAAACTTTTAGACATCGGGGTTTCATTGCTATATAGTTTCTAAATATGATCCATCAAAATCTTATCCACCAAGTTTGATCAGGAAAATTCAATTGTAGCCAGAACCCTTCGCGTGAGTGTATTTAACAACTTGTTAAAGTTTCATGGCGATCAGTTAATAAAATAATATTTATACAGCTTATATTAGATAATAAAAAATCGTTAAAAAAACAAAGTTTTTGACTATAAATCCTTTATTTACGAGACATAACTAAAAGTATGTTCATTATAATACGCATCGCACGACAATCCCAAATTGTAGTTATGTCTCATATATAAAAGATTTATAGTAAAATTAAAAAAAAACTTTAGTCTCCTACTAAATTTCAGCTAGATTTGATAATGGGAAAAGACTTATAGAAAAATGTTTAATACTAATGTATTACCCGTCAAAAATGACGGAAGTTTTCAAAATAAATACATTTCAGCTGAAATCTATATATATTTATTTAACACTGACTCAGTGTTGAAATAATATGAATCTATTTAACAAAGTGATCCCATATATGATAGAATTCCGTTTCCTAGTAATTGTTTTAATTTCCTGACGAAATCATTCTATTGTGGTGTAACGGACTAGTAGTATCCCATTTCTTAGGGCCCGATTGCACTTGGAGTCCGTAAAATTCCAATTATTTCTATGACATCCTGTTTCTAGTGGTATTACCTTATCGTATCTGTTACAGACGTTCCTTCTATACAGAAGATTATTGCGTCCTAGGCTTAGCCATAAGATTGTGAAAGTTCCTACCAAATATGGCTGAGATTTGTCAACAAAACAATTAACGCTGACTGTTTTTCTATAATTTATTTTGTTACCGGAATATAGTTTAAAACAATGTGGATTTTTTTTTAGAGATGTTCAAATGAATCCTTAATGTTATTTCATATCACTGAAGAAAATTTAGGGAGTTATAGTAATATGAAAGAAAACATTAAAAGCCGATTTTAAAATCCTTTAAAATGTTCATAGAAGAAAGTCGGATCTTCCAGAGTAACATAATTAAATTGTAATATACTTGTGTTAGAAAAAAGTAAGGTACAAAACAAAGTTTGTTTAGGATATTAAGTGAATTGAAAATCCCTTGTAAGCGTTTGAACCTTTTAAGTAAAACATGCACATTTAAAATTAAATTATTTTTTTTTAAACATAGCATGCATAAAATTAATATTTTCCTGCTTTTGATTATTTTTTAAATTTATATTTTCATGTGCAGTATTAGAATTTTCGAGAAAATTCAAGATTTGATTTATTCCTAACCCAAACCAATATTAGTTAAATATTTTTTCGTAGCATTTTTGAAAATAAGTTATAGCTACCAACTTGGAATTAAGCCATATCCATGAATAACCCACATCGTTTGTTCAATTATATTTTAATTTTACATAGCTTATGTAAGGTAATTTATTTAAAAGTTGCCCCGGGCCCCTAAAACACTGGTTCGTATGCATTCAGGAATCGATAATATTCCAGTATGTATTATGAAATATGTATGTGCATTTAGTTTTATCAAGAACTTCGACTTATGCTTAATTTGATGTGCATTATACAGTCGGACGTCGCTAAGTCGAACTCATAGGGACCAGAAAAAAATTCGGCTTACGGAGTTTTTTAGTTAAGAATAATGGCGCAATAAGCGCAGATTAGTGATGTTTGGGGGGGGACAGTCATCCCGGCGAGAAGGCTTGACAGGAAAGAGAGGTGGTTTCTGATGTTTCATATGAAAGGAAGCCAACTTTCTTTGACATACTGACAACACTGAGAAAGCCCCTCCCCCTTCCACACACTTAATTCCTTCCACAGTGGCATTGGGGGAGTAAGATTTTTCTTTTTAAAAAGAGTTACTGCATGCAACAAAGGGACGCGGATTTGTTACCCTTCTTCCAGCCACTCCTTTTTCTTGACTAGGTCATTTTTAGTCTCAAAATAGACGTTTATATTTCCCTACAGAACACGTGTTCTGAAATGTCGCCCCAGAATAATAACCCAAACACCTTGGAAAATTCGAATAAGGGAGGTTGGAAGACACAATATCTACGAGTTAAAGAGATCTAAAATGCATTATTCTTATGGAATTAGGCCAGGACCTAACAATTAATTCGATATACGGAGGTTTTCGACTTAGCGAGGTCCGAATGTATTTATGTGGCTCAGATTATAACATTTATCCCCGACTCCAATTGTAATAGTTTGTAAACTTTATTCCCCACCCGCCAAAGATTATGTGTTTAAAAATATAGTACAGTTTTAACAAGAGCCATCAATCATTATACAATCTAATGCGCATAAATAAAGAAATAAAATTGTACTTATACAAGAAAATGAATTGTAGGCCCTGGCCCGAAGGAGTTGATATCATGAGTTTAATTCCCTATAGTATTTTCATATAGATAATTAAATGATGTGTGAATATTTGGATAAAATGCATCCATTCATCCGTGTCATATATCATTTATTTATATATACTAATTTCATAAACTAAACATTGACAAAAATGTCACCGGACTAAAACGGTATATTTTCTAACGTGCTAACTTGATTTACTGTTATAAATCGGGGCCGTCTTTAGGCAAAGCAAACTAGGCAGCCGCCTAGGGCCTCCGATTAGTTTTATCATTAGTGGGGGCCTCGCACAAGAATCTCTCCTTATATATCTATTATATATATTTATCATTTATTTTTCTGTTACATTAAGGTCCACCAAATTAACTTCGCCTAGAGCCTGCAATACCCGTAGGCTGGGCCTGTGTAAGTAATCGGGTAGATGGGAAAACCGTACAAAATAAAACATACATTATAGGCCCCTCTCCCCAAACGGTACACGGGAAGTAGGAGAATTATTAATAAGCTCATGGGTTAAAGAGTGAGTCTCTTTTTAGTATAAAATAAAAAGATTTTGGATTTTTGTTTTCCGAAGCTGACATTCTTCATATGCCGAAGAGTTTTTTTTTGTCTTGTGCTGGTACGCCATAATATATCATGTTTCAAATTCTACCTGAATTGATTACTGACATAATTTACATTAACACATACTTTTTCTTGAGATTTCAAATGTAATAACATGAAAGGGCAACTTTTGAGTCGATCAGTAATATATATATATATATATATATATATATATATATATATATAATATATATATATATATATATATATATATATATATATATATTCGGGCTGCTGAAATTAACGATTAATTTCTCGATTAATCGTTAGAAAATTTTAACAATTAAATTATTTTTATCGATTAATTGACCCATTACTTACAAATTATTGGAAGTCAAAAAGTAAAAAAGAAAATATAAAAAATAGCGGCCGATAAATAATAACAAATTTCCTGACGGTTACACGAACATTTTGGTTTTAGACTATCGACTGACCGGAATGTTCAAAATGTTGATAAAGTTATTGTATCCATTTTTGAGAATCGTTTAACTACCATGGTTCTAACACTTCTCTTACTTATCAAACCAAATGAAAAGCGTATTAAGCTAATGGCAGTAATGGAGTCTGACTCAGAGACAGAAAATGACGATAGATCTGATGAATTACTGTGTTACAAAATGGAGATGAAAGTTCCTGAATCCATTAAACCTCCCCAAAGGTCAAAACTTAATGAACACCGGTATCCGATAATGTTATTCCTAGCCAAGACCGTTTTGTGCATACCAGTTACCTCAGTTCCATGTGAATGATTGTTCAGCTCGGCTGGTTATATTGTCAATTAGCTCACCTCATCACTTGAACCAAATAATGACAACACACTTGTCTTTTTGCGTAAAGAAAAAAAGCGAATTCCATGCATCTCACTCTATTTAAACAAACTAGTCTCCATTTGTGTTTTTTTTTAAATTGAAAATGAAGAAATATAAAGACAACATGTATTTTTAAAATTCCGAATGCAGTCTCTTACTACGTTCCATAGCTATGAGATTATTTTCTATGCAGGTTTTTAATTTAATTAAAACCATATTGAATTGTTAGTTTAGTTGCATAGCGCTCTTTTATTACGTAAAACTGTTTCAGAATATATACATAACTATGTGAACTATTGGTCGAACCGAGCTATTCGCATTTGAAAATTGGATGTTAGTAAGCCTATATGGAGTTAGAACCTTGTTATTCTGTACTTCCTACAAAATTGTCTCAAGATACAGCTTGCATATTTTTCATCATAATAGATTAATACATGGACCATAACCCGGTGGCCATAACTCATTTTGTCACAAATTCGACTTAGAACCTTGTTATTCCAAGGGTTCAAAAATGCAAAACTTATACGTTATTAAAAAAAAATAATTTCATTCCTAATTCTTTCATCGGAATCAATTTTGTTATATAAAAAAATATATGAGACTTGTTATATTAAAGTAGTGTTTAGAATGTATACTTACTTTGCAAAATGCACAGAAGACAAGTAATTCTTCCAAATAACCAAATGTTAGACACTTGTCCCATTATGAGACGAGGCTTTGTCATGACGTCTAAAACCTTGCTACCGAGATACCTTTATATTCTGTGAGACAGAAAGCAGCAATACATTAAAATACTGATTTTTAACTCCAGCTTGAGCGAACAATGACTTAAAATAGAAGTTAGTGAATCATTTAAAGAGTCATCCAACTGTTTTAGAAGTGTGTTTCTGTATCTTTAGCTGTAATGAAAGGCAATTTTTTAAAGTACTTAACTGCGTTTATAAATGACAATAAATTATTATAATCATAATCCAAATTGTCTTTCCCTGACTGCATCTTCTACTCTCTTTCTCTCTCTCTCTCTCTCTCTCTCTCTCTCTCTCTCTCTCTCTCTCTCTCTCTCTCTCTCTCTCTCTGTCGCTTTAACATTAAGATCGATCTCTCAATATTTTCTGCTCTCTACTAACTCTTCCCACGGGTTAAACTAGGAAAAATCAACTACAAAAACAAAACATGTTTTCTTCAACAATGATTGGAGTTATTTTCGACCACTTTAGAGTAGTGGGCCTTGCGACTCTTTCTAGAACGTCGGATCGCAATTCTTTTTCATTCACTCCACCCTATACCCCAAACTCTCATATAATTCTTATACCATCACCCTCATACCTTCATAAGACACCCATTTTTCAGCGGGGGGGGAAATAGTTGCATATTTGCACACAAACATTGTATAGCAAGTAAGGTAAATTTTAAAATGATTATTTAATTACTTTTTGATCTAATAATTTCATCTTACAGAAGTTCTGTCATTATCAAATTCAGAAGTGAAAATACATTGCAGTGGCGTAGCTAGAACTTTTGCCGCCCGGGGCGGTCTCCAATGTGCCGCCCTTTTTAGGGACCGTACATAAATGACGTCACGCACTTGGGGCGGGGAGGGGAGTCATACACTTGTGACGTTGTGCGACTAGGGCTTGTGTTTGAGAATGTGACGTCACGTCAAAACGCGCAACTTTAAATAAAATGTCCACTTAAACAGAGGTGTCACTAGGGTTGGTGTCACCCGGGGCGGTAGCTCTTGGTGTCACCACGACTTGCCCCATAAATCTCCTCGAGTCTGCCAAATACCGGGAACACACAGATTCTTCAGTAATGTTTGAAAATATAGATCAAATGTTTGTTACAAAGGCATTAGGAGAAAAGTTGAATTTAAAGTCGATAGCTAAAATATTGTAACATTTAAAAACGAAGAACTAAATAGAAAAAATGTTAATTTTAAATTTTTATTTTAACATAAAATTATTAATTTTAAGTAATACGGTTAAATAACTGTAATATTTTCAAATTTCACAAACTTGCATCTACATAGCGTTCCATTAAAATTTACAACAATTACATTACATTACCAAAATTAGATTATATTACCAACAATTACAGTACAACTTCAAATCAGGTAAGGTTGTAACCGTTCTGTTTTGGGTTTGCAAAATCAGCAACTATCAGAATAATATGCAATAATTCAAAATACAATGTCATTAACTATATTTAAAAATCAGAATTTAGATTTTCTGGCCTTTAAAACTGAAAACTTGTTAATTACGCCATCGAAATCAATTTCTTGTGCCGAATCACTCTCAATGGATAACAAGGCAAGATCAGAAAGCATTGACTGCACCATTGTAGATCGCAAATAATTCTGTATGAGCTTTAGCTTTGAAAAACTCCTTTCACATGAAGCCACAGAAACACAGATTGTAACAAATAATCGTAAACTCAATGTGAGATTGATATAGGGGAGGGATTCTATGAAGTCCCATTCAGCTACAAAATTCAAAACGTCAAGTACGGACCAGTCTTCAGCCTCTTTGAGATCGATCTCTGCTGCCTTCAGGTACCTTCTCAGTCTTGGTATTTCTAATAAAAGCTCTTCCTCTGACAACTCATCATAGAAAGTGGACAACCTTGGAATGGACTTAAGTAATTCTTCTTCAGTGGCAGATATCAAGCTTTTGGCTTGAACAGGTGCAACGTTGAGCTTTGTATTTGTTTAATAATAAGCTCAAATCTATTGTTTTCATTACACGATTCGTTTGTGTTTAAAAAAAATTTCTTTCACTTTCATCGTGCGCTTTTTAAGGACATACATGTGCCAAAATTTATTTTTTAAAGAAGGACAATGTTCCCAACATTCGCTCCCCAAGAATAATGTTCTATGTGATGTTTGATAGACCTATATTGAGTTAGGACCTTGTGATTTTGTACTACCTACAAAATTGTCTCACGATACACCTTTCACAACTTGTGCTATGATATATTGAAACATGGGCAATATCACAGCGGCAATAACTCATTTTTGTCAAAAACTCAACTTAGAACATTGTTATTCTAGTGGGCGAATGTCAAACAAGCCTTAAATTGAAAAAAAAAGTTAATTAATTAATTGAATGCCATTTTTTAAAGTTTAAGTATTGTCTGTCATACTTTAAAAGAACATTAAAATTTCTAAAATTCGTCTAACTTTTGAACGGTTCCAAAATTTAATTGTCATTTGGCTTACTTTTATAACTTTCTTTCAAAATTAGTCAATCATTATTGAAGAATTATTTAACCAGGAAAAGGTATACTATAATGTGGGATTTAGACTCAAAAATAATTCGAGAAAAATTCTCACTATCTTTCCCTGTTTTAACAAATATTAAATAAAGGATTCAACTGGCTTGACCTTTGCTGCTCCAAGAACGTGGAATCATGAATTGTAGACAAAATACTTGAATTTAATAGATTATATATTCAGTAATATGCTTTATAATGTTCAGACCAGACGGTTTTCAACGTTAAAAATTCGTCGCTGCAGGTGCGATTCTGATCGCTTGTTCAAAATCAACTTTACTTCGGCTGCCGAACGTACGCATCATGCGATCTATCAGTGAAAATCATTTCATACGAAATCGAAAAGACTGAAATGTTTTATGTGAAGTTAATTTAGTGTTAAAGGTTACTTTAAAAAGTACCTATACTCAAGAAAAATACGAAAATCATGTTTCTTAGAGTACATTGCATTAACATAGATATGCAAGTTAAATAATTATAAATTAAAAAAAATAATAACTCAAACACGTTAAATACCTTATTTTCCTATAAATAAAAAAAACAACAAAGAAAACCTATCTATTTTTTTTGGGAAGAAAAATCGTATCCCCCCCCCCTCAACTGTCGTTGAGGAAGTAGTCAGTTGGGATTGGTCTCACAGGCTGACTCCGTGTGTCGGTATGTCAAAGCCCAGTATGTTGGATTTTCTTCTAAAACAAAAGACACCGCTTCTTTTATGTCCAGCCTTTTAATTGTGCGGCTTTTTCTTTCCTTTTTTTCTAATTAGTTTTATGGCAGTTTGTGGAGACGTTTTATTATTGCCTGTTAACTGATATTTTATTTTATTAATAAGTTTTCGGTTTAAACCTACTGTATTTCATTGTATTTCTCAATTTCTTTCTAGATGAAAAAATGTGTCTTCTTTTTTTTTCTGACATAAAACCGTACACAGTAAATTTTAGGCTTGGGTGTCACCCCCTGATGGGTGTCACCCGGGGCGGCCCGCCCCCTCCGCACCCCCCTAGTGACGCCACTGCACTTAAATATTGTTACTGACACTTTATTTAATGACGTTTACGTAAACGCGTGTTACGATATTAGAGTGCAGCCTTGCACTAAAAAACATACTTAAATTACAAAAATTTGATTTGAAACATGCTTATTTTCAAAAAGAAAATACGTCTCTTTTGGTGGGGGGGGGTCAAAGCTTTATGACGTCATATTGAAGAAGCGTCTAAGTTTTTGTGATGACGTGTGACGAGTGCGGAGGGGGGAAAAATCAGCCAAAATCGCGTGACGTCATATATGGACGACAAATTAGTCGATTATTTGATGGTTTTTATAAATTAATAAACATGAATAAATAATTGTAAGTGAAACGATGTAAAGGCGTGGAACATATTTACCATGGCATGCCATACTTATGTAAGCAGTAGTAAAAGAGGCGGCATAAGATGATATACCTATAAATACACATTTATAAAAATACACTAAACATTTTTTAAAGGGCATAAGAAAGTTACTGAGGTCGCAAGTTCCCAAAATGAGATAAAACATATTCCAAATGTACACCCAAAAACATTATCAATTACTATTCTTTTATTTTATATTGATAAATAAATGATTATTTTACAAACAAAGAAATTGTATACATTAGTATGTAATCATATTTATACATTTACTTTCCTAACTTACATAATAGAACAATCGTGTATTATGCTATCAAAATTTAAATTATTTGTAATATCTTGTTCTATGGACCATACTGCAAGATTTTATTGTCTTAAATCGCTCATTGTGGAACGAAGATAATTTTTATCAACTTCACTTTGAGAAGCTCCTGTCACAACTAGCGACACTGATATCAATTGTTGAAAAAATTGCTAGCAAAATTACAATATTAGGTACAGAATTTTCCAATCTTAATGTTGAATAAATTTTAATAGTTCAAGGGGGCCTCCATTTTTCTAACATAATGCCTCTTCTTGTAGTGTAGGTACAGCCATAAAAACCTGGATCCTTTTTCTTTCAAAATTGAACTGTTCTTTATCAATGTCAATAAAGTAATTTATTTGATGTTCAAATGCTTCATTTAGTAGGTTACATGGTATTATATACGAATATTTTCTTGCAAGGACTTTCAACTCATCAAAGCGTTCTTGTATTTTCTTTTATAATTCCATCCCTAGATAAAAACATTTCCCGTTGTACTTCTCGTTCTAGAGATAGAACCACGTCTTCTGAATTTTCCCCACTCGTATCTTTTCTCATTCTAACTCGGCGTTCAGCTGATATCCTTAACTCTTCACAAATTGTTTGGCTGATATAACAACGTTCTGTATTAGCACATCTCTTTGTTCCATGCAATGGGTTTGCATTAATTTTAAAAATGACGGGTTCCCATAAATTGAGATAACATAGAAAAGAAAAGATTGCATTGAATTGAGTACAATTCCAGCATCTGATTACGTTTTACTAGTTACTTCTTCAGATGTCAATTTTTCCAAGACGCTTAAAATTTTAAAGTACCTGTATGTCTTTTTCGAAATTATTTATGCCTAATGTTGTGTTGTTTATTAACGGAGAAATTTGAATATTTTCATTTTCTTTCCATAAATCATAAATCTTAATGATTTTCCATAAAATAGACGTATTCAAATGATTTACACATTACTTTAATTTGATAGGCGTTACATTGTTAATGAATAACCGTATTTTAATGAAAAACAACAATTATTTGGGCTACTTTAATGTTATAAAAACAAAATAAATTTTACTTATAGTAAGTTACCTTACAATAATTTTCTGAACACTCAAACAGTAATATAAATTACTAATTGCAAGTTAAATACAATATTTGAACCACCATGAATTGTAGGTACTTGTTCGCGCATCATTCTGAAAATGTCAAAATTCCACGCAAAAACCACCGTGGCGACATTAATAGCACATATTATTGTGCACAGCGGTGATGTGTTTTTGTGTAGATTACTTATAAAAGCGTCATCTGGTCGTATACCACTTAATTTTCCAAACAAATTGATATATTTTTTGAGTGATTTTAAGTTTTAGAACGGTTTTGCGTTAGTTATAACATCCACTATTCACTATGTAATCAAACAAATGATGTGCGAATCCATTAATTAAGACTAGAAATTACGAATATTTTTGTTTCACCTTGGTTTTCCCCCTTCAAAAGAAAAAGGGTGGTTGTCGGAATAGGTTTCACTTTTCAGATGCCCACAAATACCGCCCCTAAATGTGTGCCGCCCGGGGCGGACAACCCCCACCGCCCCCTCTCTAGCTACGCCACTGAAATACATTTCTTTGATTATGTTAATATCCAAAATGCCATGAACCCATCTATCTTTTCATTGCACTGAAAAAAAATAATGAAATATTAACAATTTGTAACATTGTTAAAACTGAAATGCAAATCTTTTTCGTTTGACACAATTTGTAGTTCGTCTTGGAGATTAACTTATCTCTGCCAAATAGTTGCATCTAACCTCTGTACTACTTGAAGAGATTATTAAGGTGTGTCACAGATTTTTTTTAGTTTAACTGATAACAGGTTCTTGGTTTCTTAGCTCTATTTTTTTTAAATGTGTATAGTTATGTTAACTCCAGGGATAAAACCAAAAAAATGCACTCCAACACACAATTTAAATCGATTAAATCCTTTTGGTAACTTTTGGTAAATTCCAAAATTTTAACCTTCTTCACTTCCTTGTTCTAGAATTGGTCCCAATTTCATTTTTCTACTTGTTTTAAAATTGTGAGCCTAGTTATAAGTTAAATATGAATATTCGTAAATAAATGTATATCATTACTGAATTATATATCTGTATTGAGAATGCGGTTTTCTCAGGATTAATGATATAAACTTTAAATCATGTAAATGATTGACAATGTAGTTACCATCATAATTGCGTTTAGATCTGCGTAGTGCCATTTCTCTGTAACGTATGAAAAAGAAGGTGCGCGACATTGATCTTATCCTTCAAGTATCTATCTTAATAAATATTTAAACAACGTACCAGAAGCGTGTGTTTTATCCGGTTCTTATTTCAGTTTATGCATGACTTTATAATCCACAGAAATAGTTAACAGGTGAATTTATGTCAAGTAGGAAGCCATTTTTATCGTCAAGACTAGTGTTGCCCTGAGATAACTACATTAACATTCTTTTTCTTCTGCTTTTGTTTTATCTTAGCCTAATTGACCAATAAAACACGTCGGTGTAATCAGAGACGGGATTGCCTGCTACACCCGTCAACAGCTAACTTGGGTCATTCAGTTTTGTAATCAAGCACATAATAAAAGAAATATCAAAACGAAAATGACTGGTACTTCATTCTTAGTAACGCTAAGAGTCCCTTTTCTTGTTTTATATTTGTACTGATACCTAATTTTCAGGTCATTGTCATTGTTCATAATATTTTTCAAATGAAATCATAGAAATTAAACAAGACAATTCGATTGGTGTCATGGTTCTCTATGTTGGTCTTCTTTACTTTAAGTGTTTCTGCTTGTACGTAAATTCCATTTAAACCAAATAAATTTTTTTTAAAGTATTGATATGTGTATGGTTTCGTCAAGGTTTTGGGGCAGGGAGATATAATCAAGAATATTCTTTTCAAATTTCAGGGATAAAATATACAATTTTAAGAATTTAACTACTCTTATATTTGTACTGAAATTTGTCAGCCAGCAAAAACTGCAAAAGTTCCTTAAATTAAAAAAACAACAACATTTTAGTCATCTGAACCGGATTTCTGGTTTACATAATAATTCAAAGCGTGGTGTGTTTATATATAAGAAACACGATTAAAATTAAAACAAATTGATTGGCTCGAACAAAACGCTCCCCTCGACTAGTAAAACTTTTATTTAAATCTGTTGTTTGAGAATGACAATGTTGACCCCATTTTTATTTTTATTCCCAATAAGCCGTTTTTTAAAGTTAAACTTCGTAAGGTCTTACATTTAACCACCAAGTTTTACATTAAAGTTTTATTTCAACTGTGCTTCTCCCCACCTCCCCACCCCCCCCAACCTCCCCACCCCCAACCTCCCCACCCCCCCCAACCTCCCCAACCACTAGAGTTTGTTTTTATGTTTTTTAATGGTTCTCTCATTCTAGCAGTCCGTTTGGATGAGAAAACTCATGTGAGGGAAAGAAAACCCTTTATTCGCACCCGGAGATGGAATCCAGTCAGTGGTGTGATATGCTACTAGCCAGAGGCCAGAGGCGTCACCAGGGGGCGCGGGGACGGAACACTCAGGGTGACACCATCACAAGGGATGAATGACATCATAGTCTAAAATTATTGTTCCCATTATTTGGCACTGGCAGACTCGTAGGAAGCCCATGGTGTATGTCTTGAGTGGGTGACGCCATGAGCTACCGCACTGGATGACACCAAAGGGGCCGTCCATAAAGTACGTCACGCTCCAGAAGGGGGAGGGGGTGTAAGAAAGTGTGACAGTTTGTGACAGGGGGAGGGGGGTTCGGCGATGTGTGACATCATGGTGTTTTATATTAAATTTTAATTATTTTGTTAACAAAAAAACAATTTTTGTTCGAAAGTGTGACGTACTTTGGTCCCAGATTTGAGGCAGTTTGTGACAGGGGGGAGGTGGGAGTTAAAAATGGTAAAAAATAGCGTGACGTATGTTATGGACGGCCCTAAACCTAGTGAAGCCTCTGCTACTAGCGTCAAGTTGCATCTTCCACACAGATGTTCTCGTTGATTATCTAGTTGCTTGGAAGGCAGTGATTTGTATGTCTGTGTGTGCGTGTGTGTATGTGTGTGTCTGTGTGTGTGTGTGTTTGTGCGCGCGCATGCGTGCGGGCGGGGGATGGGGGCGTACCTGTATCCCCACCGTCGTTACACGGATACGGATGGATGTCATATTCCCGATTTGACAACTCTTTGCCTAACATCATTACGATTGTTAAATAATTCCAGACGCTACAGGTATTCAGATTGTTGGCGTATATTGGCATTGAAAAAAAATTACCGTACGTTATTTGATTTGACACATCACAGCTAGTTTGTTTTTTTAAGATGTAGTAGTTGTCACTTGTAAATATTGCCTCAGAGTTCATTTTATACATGTAACAAGAAATTAAAATTAGAGTAATAAACAATGATAGATTCTGCTGATCATTCATACAGAATGCTCATAGCGAACAAAAAATAAATAAATAAATAAACGATATGAAGACAAAGACAGGGAGGGGGATTCCATGAATTGAAAGAGAGTATGAGAAAGCAATAGAGAATATAATTGGTGAATTGTAAGAATGTAGAATAATGCTTGGTAAAGAAGAAAAAAAGCGAATTCAATGAAGCTCACTCCTTTATTGTTGTTGTTTTGCTAATGACGAAATATAATCTAAACTTAATCTATTTCAAAATTAAAGCTACTATGAAGTCAATTCAGAGATTAGGTTTCTTAATAACATTATGGGTCGCCAACTGTTTTGTTATGACTCAGAACAGTCCAGTTAAGGAATGTTATCTTTTTTTAAATTTAACATATCACCAGACACAAACAACAAGTGCATTAGCGTGTACTTGCTTATCGCGTAGGCTACGATGGTTCAAACCCTGTTAGTGGCCCAGAAAATTTTGACAGTTTAATACAATGCGTTACAATATGCGTGTTTGTCGGGCAACATTTTAGAATCGTTTAAATAAATTCAGTTTGCAGATTTGGTTAATATATCACCCTGATCCGCTGAAGATATTTAACATTGATCGCAGGATTGGCACAAAATGAAAAAAGTATTGATTTAATGGATTCACTATTTTGCGAATTGGATGTTTTAAAGAAGTCTTATCAATTGGTGTAACGGGGTGTCAAGCAGGTTAGAAGTATAGTATAAAAACTAAGTATGGAAACATTTTTAAAAAATGAAAGTGTGTGTGGAGAGAGAGGTTGGGGAGTGTATGTGTTTGAGTGTGAGATATCTCTATATATATAAGACGCATTTGTTGTCTGTCTGTTCCCTAATAACTCAAGATCCAGACAACCAAATAACGTGAAATTTGGTACACGTACACAAAATTATACCGGAAAGGTTATTAAACAGGTTTCGTTCCATATATATAAGATACTGGGGCCCGGGGGCCCAAAATGTAGTTTTTCCCTATATGAGCTATATAAAATAAAAATTATTGAAAATTAAGACGTAAAATAATGACGCAAATTAATAAACATTTTGGTGTCGAGATTAACAAGAAGGCGATTATCGCCATAAAATAATTTTTTTGTTGTTGTTGCTTTGTTGTTGTTGCTTTTGTTGTTGTAGTTGTTGTTTTGTTGTTGTTGCTTTGTTGTTGTTGCTGTTGTTGTTGTAGTTGTTGTTTTGTTGTTGTTTTGTTGTTGCTTTGTTATTGTTTTGTTGTTGATGTTTTTGTTGTTGTTTTGTTTTTGTTGTTGTTGCTGTTGTTGTTTTTGTTGTTGTTGCTGTTGTTGTTGCTGTTGTTGATTTTGTGTTGTTTTTGTTGTTGTTGCTGTTGTTGCTTTTGTGTTGTTTTTGCTGTTGTTGTTGTTGTCCACATCCCTTGCCCTGCGACGTCAATGTCCTTCATGTTGTTGTTGCTTTGTTGTTGTTGCTGTTGTAGTTGTTGTTTTGTTGTTGTTGCTTTGTTGTTGTTGCTGTTGTTGTTGTAGTTGTTGTTTTGTTGTTGTTTTTGTTGTTGTTTTGTTTTTGTTGTTTTGTTGCTGTTGCTGTTTATGTTGTTGTTTTTGTCGTTGTTGCTGTTGTTGTTTTTGTTGTTGCTGTTGTTGTTAAACCCGGGCGAAGCCGGGTACTTGCCCCTATATATATATATATATATATATAGAGAGAGAGAGAGAGAGAGAGCGAGAGAGAAAGAGAGAGAGAGAGAGAGAAAGAGAGAGAGAGAGAGAGAGAGAGGGGGAGAGAGAAAGAGAAATGGACATATTTATAAGGAGATAGAAAAAAGTTGGGGCACGTACTCAATTCATTTTTAAAAATAATATGAATTTTAAAAATAAATTTCTAATTAAAATATCCCTAAATAAATTCCTGATAAATGTCATTGAGGTTTTATTTACCAAAACTCTGATTACTTGTTTTCAGGTTCAGTTTAAAAGAAACCTTTAATCCGTTTGCAAAATTATTTTAAATGCTTACACTTCAATGGGTTTAGACATACATCTCACAAAGGCTTTTGATAAAAGTCTGGTAGAAAAAAATATTTTGTCTTTTCTCATCTGACTTTGTTATTTCCCCCAAACATTGGGTAAACTAAAGTAACATAATTTATCGAGGACCTTATTTCAATCCAAATATGTGGCTGTAAAGTTTCTAACTGCAGATATATAAAAAAAAGTGTGCGCATTTATTTGTGGCATGTATTATTCCAGTTTCTAATAAGCTTAATCATTTTAAAAGATAAATTGAATTAATTACATGTTAAAAAAGAAGAAGAAAAAGTCCACAAAGAGAGTTTTAAAATAGTGAATCACATGTTCCTGTTCGCTAATCGACGATTCTCAGAAAACACACTATCTTTGGAATTTGGTGTTATCAGCTGAGAAATTGATTATTAAACATGTTGTGTTCATCGATGAAATATCATTTCTATTCAGTGATGGCGTTAAAAAATAATTTGAAAAAAAATTATCCAAACCAATAAAAACTTGCATTGACATGGCCGCCACGTGCCCGATCAACGCCTTTGTATAGGAAATTATAATACGCATTTGTAGTCTTTACTTCCCGCATACATAGTTTATGCGCGAGCTCTCTGTATATCTTCTTCGATATTATCGAGGCTCTAGCTGCGCGCATCTATGAAGATCTGTATGCTATGCGAGGGCTAAGCGGATATCATAGATACGCTGATGTTCTGCTCTATATCTCTAAGATATCTCGCTATATCGATGTTCTTCTATATATCTCTCTTCTCTTCTATCTATATCTCTTATCTATCTCTCTCTCTCTATCTATCTCTTTTCTCTTCTCTTATCTCTCTTATTCTCTCTCTCTGTTTTATC